>JAGDYQ010000081.1:3272220-3472220 GCA_021962125.1 Bulinus truncatus | reverse complement strand
ACAAACGGTAAGCCGGTATTTTGTTCATTGATCAAACGGTAAGCCGGTATTTTGTTCATTGAACAAACGGTAAGCCGGTATTTTGTTACGTTGATATTTTTTTCCAAAACGTTAATTATATGATTAACATCGTAGCCGCCTTAAAACCAGTAGCGGCATTAAAACCAGTAGCGGCATTAAAACCAGTAACGGCATTAAAACCAGTAGCGGCATTAAAACCAGTAGCGGCATTAAAACCAGTAGCTGCATTAAAACCAGTTGCGGCATTAAGGCTCGGCAACAAATTGTCCTAGGCCTCAACAGTAATGCTAGGGTCACCTCGCTTAAACCAAGTGTATTACTGTGCTAATGCTACTGTGGCAATGTTACTGTGGTAATGTTACTGTGGTAATGTTACTGTGGTAATGTTACTGTGTTAATGTTACTGTGGTAATGTTACTGTGGCAATGTTACAGTGGTAATGTTACTGTGGTAATGTTCCTGTGATAATGTTACAGTGGTAATGTTACTGTGTTAATGTTCCTGTGATAATGCTACTGTGGTCATGTTACTGTGGTAAAGTTACTGTGATCATGTTACTGTGGTAAAGTTACTGTGGTCATGTTACTGTGGTCATGTTACTGTGGTCATGTTACTGTGGTCATGTTACTGTGGTAATGTTACTGTGGTAATGTTATTGTGGTCATGTTACTGTGGTCATGTTACTGTGGTCATGTTACTGTGGTAATGTTACTGTGGTAATGTTACTGTGGTAATGTTACTGGTAATATTTCTGGAGACGGGGGAGGGTGTGGAGTTTTTATATAACTTTGAGCACCGTCAATAAATACATCCAACACACACACTTACGCACATTCTCAAGACAGACACACTAACACACAGACACACTAACATGCAGACACACTAACACACAGACACACTAACACACAGACACACTAACACGCAGACACACTAACACACAGACACACTAACAAATAGACACTAACACACAGACTTACTAACACAGAGACACACTAACACACAGACACACTAACACACAGACTAACTAACACACAGACACACTAACACACAGACACACTAACATACAGACACACTAACACACAGACACACTAACACACACACTAACACACAGACACACTAACACACAGACACACTAACACACAGACACACTAACACACACACTAACACACAGACCCACAAAAACGAAGAAATATTAACACAGAGACTCACTAACCCGCAAGCTCACTAACACATTGACACACTATCACACATACACACTAACACACATTATATCACCAGTCAATTCGCTTATTATTTGTGTGTATATATAGGAAACAACACAGACGCTCCATAAACACACACACACACACCACACACACACACACACAACGTGCTGTTTAATATATGTCTGAGCTACTAATTAACTAGGTAACACAATAACATGGACAGGTGGATCTGCAGAGGACGTGTCGCAGTATATTGTTTAATTAAAGACACAAGGATAAGACATCATGTGCCATAGTTTACAGGGACTTTGGGCTAAAAATAATCTAAAGCAGATGTTACCGACCCATCATGTGGGACCCAATTACTGGGGGGGGGGAGGGAGGAACTAGGGCCACCTCAATGGTGGGATCAGACTTATTCCCTTTCTACCTTCACAGCGATTCACAAGTTTACATGTATTCATATGACAGTTTACATGCATTACTATAACAGTTTACATGTATTCCTATGACAGTTTACATGTATTACTATGACAGTTTACATGTATTACTATAACAGTTTACATGTATTACCATGACAGTTTACATGTATTACTCAGGTGTGGTCTTTTTGACTCCAGCAGCTACACTCTTGTCGTCTACACATTAACCAGGTCACATGACGGACAAAATGTGAATGGGATCAAGGTTTGTATCTCTCTACCCCTAGGTTAACACACAACAATGTATAATTCACAGATTGAGACAATCGACCAATCTGTTTAAGCTTTTACTCTACCGGCTTTTACTCTACCGGCTTTTACTCTACTGGCTTTTACTCTACCGGCTTTTACTCTACCGGCTTTTACTCTACCGGCTTTTACTCTACCGGCTTTTACTGTACCGGCTTTTACTCTACCGGCTTTTACTCTACTGGCTTTTACTCTACCGGCTTTTACTCTACCGGCTTTTACTCTACTGGCTTTTACTCTACCGGCTTTTACTCTACTGGCTTTTCTTAAATTCCATTAAATGCTGTAGGATGTATGCAGTGTGTTCTGTGTGAATATGTGTGCGCGTGTGTTTGTGTGTTCTGTGTGAATATGTGTGTGCATCTGTGTGTGAATATGGTTGTGTAAGGGTTTTTGGATAGGTGTATGGGGCCCGGGGGTGTGTACGATGGAATGAGGATCATTGATGTCACGTCATTCTAATGTGTGAGGCATGTGTTACCAATTGACACCTAGTTGACTGGGTACAGGTGTAAAGGTAGTCAGCAATGCGATTGTCTTAGGTTTGAACTCTCTGGTGTGTTGTCTTCTAGTGCAGTGGATCTCCAAGTGTCGATCGCAAGTTAGTTCCAAATGCGTAGCCAAAAATAGAAATTATTTCTTAGCCAAAATAGATCCAGCTCATAGGTCTTCTTTTTTTTATTCTCGTTCTGTACAGGTGGGTCATGAGTCGCAATAGTTTTAGAACCTCTGATGTAATAGACACAAAAACCTTGTGGTGGATTTAGAGGTTACATCATGGATGTACTGTATAACAGATGGATGATGTGGATGTAGATGCTACATGATGGAAGTCCTGGATGTAGCTGCTACATGGTGGATGATGTGGATGTAGTGGCTACGTGATGGATGATGTGGATGTAGATGCTACATGATGGAAGTTCTGGATGTAACTGCTACATGGTGGATGATGTGGATGTAGTGGATACATGATGGATGATGTGGATGTAGTGGCTACATGATGGATGATGTGGATGTAGAGGCTACATGATGGATGATGTGGATGTAGAGGCTACATGGTGGAAGTTCTGGATGTAGCTGCTACATGATGGAAGTTCTGGATGTAGATGCTACATGATGGAAGTTCTGGATGTAGATGCTAAATGATGGAAGTCCTGGATGTAGCTGCTACATGGTGGATGATGTTGATGTAGTTGCTACATGATGGATGCTGTGGATGTAGATGCTACATGATGGAAGTCCTGGATGTCGCTGCTACATGATGGATGATGTGGATGTAGCTGCTACATGATGGATGATGTGGATGTAGAGGCTACATGATAGAAGTCCTGGATGTAGCTGCTACATGGTGGATGCTGTGGATGTAGTGGCTACATGGTGGATGATGTGAATGTATTTGCTACATGATGGAAGTTCTGGGTGTAGCTGCTACATGGTGGATGATGTGGATGTAGTGGCTACATGATGGAAGTCTTGGATGTAGCTGCTACATGGTGGATGATGTGGATGTAGAGGCTACATGATGGAAGTCCTGGATGTAGCTGCTACATGATGGATGATGTGGATGTAGTGGCTACATGATGGATGCTGTGGATGTAGAGGCTACATGATGGAAGTCCTGGATGTAGCTGCTACATGGTGGATGATGTGGATGTAGTGGCTACATGATGGATGATGTGGATGTAGAGACTACATGATGGATGCTGTGGATGTAGAGGCTACATGATGGAAGTCCTGGATGTAGCTGCTACATGGTGGATGATGTGGATGTAGTGGCTACATGATGGATGATGTGGATGTAGAGGCTACATGATGGATGATGTGGATGTAGCTGCTACATGATGGAAGTCCTGGATGTAGATGCTACATGATGGATGCTATGGATGTAGATGCTACATGATGGAAGTCCTGGATGTAGATGCTACATGATGGATGCTATGGATGTAGATGCTACATGATGGATGCTATGGATGTAGATTCTACATGATGGAAGTCCTGGATGTAGATGCTACATGATGGATGCTATGGATGTAGATGCTACATGATGGATGCTATGGATGTAGATTCTACATGATGGAAGTCCTGGATGTAGATGCTACATGATGGATGCTATGGATGTAGCGGCTACATGATGGATGATATGGATGCAGAGGCTACAAGGTGGATGCTGTGGATGTAGAGGCTACATGATGGATGCTGTTGATGTAGTGACTACACAATGGATGCTGTGGATGAAACGTCTACATGATGGATGATGTGTGTTTAGTGGTTAAAAGCATCATCTTGTATGTCATAGTAAAGATGAGCAGACACAGTAAAAGCGAGTTTTAGTCCTTCTCTGAGAGTGAGATTATGGTCAAGGTGTAATGAGATTAACTTATAATGTAGCAAGGTCTCGACAGACCAAAGGGAAGATAACTCATGTTGACGTTAGAAGCCAGTATGAGTTACCGGACCTGTAATGATTTAACTCATATAAGTGACGCCATTTAAACACAGCCTCGCCGTTGGTAGGCGAGAAATGCCTGGCACGTAATAAACCAAAGACTCGATAGAGAGCAAATTAAAAAACTGGATCATAACAATTTAGTCAAACATGGAAACAAAATGACATAAAAATTAGACAGACTCAGACTAAAGAAGTTGGACACATAAATTGACAGACAAACAGATAGGTCGGATTGATGGATAAACAGCTTTACAAGTAAGCTGAAAGACAGACAAGCAGAGACAGACAGACAAATAGATAATGGTAGAATGAAAAATAAGTAACTGTTGTCGGACAACAAAGAGACAGACAGACAGACAGACAGATAGATAGATAGATAGATAGATAGATAGATAGATAGATAGATAGATAGATAGATAGATAGATAGATAGATAGATAGATAGATAGATAGATAGATAGATAGATCTAAATATATTAAACAAATAATGAAACAAATATTCAGACACACAGAACTATAAGGGTAACAGCAATACCAACAATACCAATAAATCCAATCTTTCAACGGGAGATAATGGTATCTTCAATATTATCTCTTCACGATTTATTTAATTTTATTTTAAGAATTCAACAAACGGATTCCATGGCAGATCTTTTTTTTTTTAAATCTTTTTAAAGTGCAAGTAATAATGAGTGTTCTCACAATGGTATTGTTTTTACATGAGATTAACTCTACTCAGTAATGGACGCCCTGTTGTAGGTTCCATTTGAAACCTTTCATCTGGAGTGGCACAACATTAGCAACATTCTTTATTTTTAAATCAACACATTTATTATAACGTTGTGTTGTTACTTGTTGTTGGCCAGATCATGATGGTGGTGATAATCTGTTGGTGGTGATGGTGGTCTGTTGGTGGTGATGGTGGTCTGTTGGCGGTGATGGTGGTCTGTTGGTGGTGATGGTGGTCTGTTGGTGGTGATGGTGGAGATGTGGTCTGTTGGTGGTGATGGTGGTCTGTTGGTGGTGATGGTGGTCTGTTGGTGGTCTGTTGGTGGTGATGGTGGAGATGGTGGTCTGTTGGTGGTGATGGTGGTCTGTTGGTGGTGACAGTGGTCTGTTGGTGGTGATGATGGTGATGGTGGTCTGTTGGTGGTTATGGTGGTCTGTTGGTGGTGATGGTGGAGATGGTGGTCTTTTGGTGGTGACAGTGGTCTGTTGGAGGTGACAGTGGTCTGTTGGTGGTGATGGTGGTGATGATAGTCTTTTGATGGAGATGGTGGTCTGTTGGCGGTGACGGTGGTCTGTTGGTGGTGATGGTGGTCTTTTGGTGGTGATGGTGGTCTGTTGGTGGTGACAGTGGTCTGTTGGTGGTGATGGTGGTCTGTTGGTGGTGATGGTGGTCTGTTGGTGGTGACACTAGTCTGTTGGTGGTGACAGTAGTCTGTTGGTGGTGACAGTGGTCTGTTGGTGGTGATGGTGGAGATGGTGGTCTGTTGGTGGTGATGGTGGAGATGGTGGTCTGTTGGTGGTGATGGTGGTCTGTTGGTGGTGACAGTGGTCTGTTGGTGGTGATGATGGTGACAGTGGTCTGTTGGTGGTTATGGTGGTCTGTTGGTGGTGATGGTAGAGATGGTGGTCTGCTGGTGGTGATGGTGGTCTGTTGGTGGTGATGGTGGTCTGTTGGTGGTGACAGTGGTCTGTTGGTGGTGATGGTGGTGATGATGGTCTTATGATGGAGAGGTGGTCTGTTGGTGGTAATGGTGGTCTGTTGGTGGAGATGGTGGAGCTGGTGGTCTGTTGGTGGTGATGGTGGTCTGTTGGTGGTGATGGTGGAGATGGTGGTCTGTTGGTGGTGACAGTGGTCTGTTGGTGGTGATGGTGGTGATGGTGGTCTGTTGGTGGAGATGGTGGTCTGTTGGTGGTGACAGTGGTCTGTTGGTGGTGACAGTGGTCTGTTGGTGGTCACAGTGGTCTGTTGGTGGTGATGGTGGAGATGGTGGTCTGTTGGTGGTGATGGTGGTCTGTTGGTGGTGACAGTGGTCTGTTGGTAGTGATGGTGGTCTGTTGGTGGTGATGGTGGAGATGGTGGTCTGTTGGTGGAGATGGTGGTCTGTTGGTGGTGATGGTGGTCTGTTGGTGGTGACAGTGGTCTGTTGGTGGTGACAGTGGTCTGTTGGTGGTGATGGTGGTCTGTTGGTGGTGACAGTGGTCTGTTGGTGGTGATGGTGGTCTGTTGGTGGTGATGGTGGAGATGTTGGTCTGTTGGTGGAGATGGTGGTCTGTTGGTGGTGATGGTGGTCATTTGGTGGTGACAGTGGTCTGTTGGTGGTGACAGTGGTCTGTTGGTGGAGATGGTGGTCTGTTGGTGGTGATGGTGGAGATGGTGGTCTGTTGGTGGTGATGGTGGTCTGTTGGTGGTGATGGTGGTCTATTGGTGGTGATGGTGGTCTGTTGGTGGTAACAGTGGTCTGTTGGTGATGATGGTGGTGATGGTGGTCTGTTAGTGGTGATGATGGTCTGTTGATGGAGATGGTGGTCTGTTGGTGTTAATGGTGGTCTGTTGGTGGTGATGGTGGAGATGGTGGTCTGTTGGTGGTGACAGTGGTCTGTTGGTGGTGACAATGGTCTGTTGGTGGTGATGGTGGAGATGGTGGTCTGTTGGTGGTGATGGTGGTCTGTTGATGGTGACAGTGGTCTGTTGGTGGTGATGGTGGTCTGTTGGTGGTGATGGTGGAGATGTTGGTCTGTTGGTGGTGATGGTGGTCTGTTGGTCTGTTGGTGGTGATGGTGGTCATTTGGTGGTGATGGTGGTCTGTTGGTGGTAACAGTGGTCTGTTGGTGATGATGGTGGTGATGGTGGTCTGTTAGTGGTGATGATGGTCTGTTGATGGAGATGGTGGTCTGTTGGTGTTAATGGTGGTCTGTTGGTGGTGATGGTGGAGATGGTGGTCTGTTGGTGGTGGTGGTGGTCTGTTGGTGGTGACAATGGTCTGTTGGTGGTGATGGTGGAGATGGTGGTCTGTTGGTGGTGATGGTGGTCTGTTGATAGTGACAGTGGTCTGTTGGTGGTGATGGTGGTCTGTTGGTGGTGATGGTGGAGATGTTGGTCTGTTGGTGGTGATGGTGGTCTGTTGGTGGTGATGGTGGTCTGTTGGTGGTGACAGTGGTCTGTTGGTGGTGATGGTGGAGATGGTGGTCTGTTGGTGGTGATGGTGGTCTGTTAGTGGTGATGATGGGCTGTTGGTGGAGATGGTGGTCTGTTGGTGGTGATGGTGGTCTGTTGGTGGTGATGGTGGAGATGGTGGTCTGTTGGTGGTGATGGTGGTCTGTTGGTCTGTTGGTGGTGATGGTGGTCATTTGGTGGTGATGGTGGTCTGTTGGTGGTAATGGTGGAGATGGTGGTCTGTTGGTGATACTATTGGTGATATTTGTGATATCAGTGATATTGGTCATCTTGGTGAAATAGGTGATTTACTGGATAAAAACACCACTAACAGAATTACAATTATGAAGTCATAAAACAGCCTATTGATGTGGAGCCGTTCTATGGGGCTATAAAAAATACCACATTATAAGGCCACATTACAAGGCCACATTACAAGGCCACATTACGAGGCCACATTACAAGGTCACATTACAAGGCCACATTAAAAGGCCACATTACAAGGCCTTATAACTCGCCTCTTTCCTTTATTTGACATAATACGGTTACAAAATTCACCAATTTGAAACATACCTAAATGTTAACTTTCAATTGTCAAATAAAAAGTAATTAAAAAAATAAAATTGTCATTCCAGCTCATCCGAATTAAGTTTTCTACATTCTATTTGACAAATGTAAAAAAAAAAATGAATAAAAATTAATCCTGTTGATTCAAAACGTAAAAATGAGCTGTGAAATCCTCTTAGTGGCAGAAATGTGCGTTTATGTAGCAGATTACTTTACAAAAGCTTATTTCATGTGTACAGATGATAAATTATAAAAGACAGACAACTCATGTAACCTCATTCTCTGTAACTCTTTTTTTTTAACAAAGACAGAAAAATCACGAAAGTTTTCTTTCCAGAGATGAAGTCGATTTCAGAATTTTGATATCGATACCTGAGTTTCGTTTCGATTCGAGTACTAAGAGTGTAAATGTGAAGTGAAGATGGGATGAGTACATAGCAGATACAATTTTTATGTACGAGCCAAAACTTAATTAGCGAAATGAGATTACGAAAGGAAAGATTTAAATGGCGCTATATTTTATCCGCTTATGTATATGACGGCAAGAATATTGTTTAATGAATAATTGTTAATTGTTTGAAAAAGTGTTGTATACGTCAGTCAGCTTTCTGCGAGTGACGTTATTATTGCAACCGAAAGAAACGGGATACGTATAACAGACGTGACAAATATGACGTATTATGGTTTTTGATTGTCGTCGCCAAGGAGAAGTAAATAGCTTAGTGAGCAGATACACCAGCAGCTTAGTAGTCGCATGCTGGAGAAGCTCTTAGGTCAGGGGTTGGACACTCTTTTAATCGCTGGTCACTTTGGCTTCTTAAATTAAAAGACGCCATAAGATTATCAAAATAATATTATTTTCGTCAAAATGCGATAAACCGTTTAAAAAAAAACTGCACTATCACCAGTGATGAATTACTGGAGAAAAAATGTGAGCTTTCCTGGAACACTTCTCACTCTAAGGTGAATTTCTTGTAGCCAGTAAGTTAATTATATAGCTATAAAATGACCAGGTCTATTCCACTCTTCCCCTTCAAAGAATTACCTGGTCATTTTTATTACCAATGAGCCTAAACCTCTCCCAAGATCATATTTGTGTGTGTGTGTTCACTCCCTTGCCTCCCTGCCCGTGTGCCAAACTTCACATTGAATCAAGTGGACTGTTTATTTTGGTTTTGTGTATTTTTGTCTCTAGCTAAGAAATGTTGATTTGAGGACTTCAAAAAATAAATGTCTTGAAATTTATGACGGTTGTCTTACATTTGAGTTCAGCGCGTAAAAGTTATAATTAATCTATAAGAATAAACTCAAATGGCCCAGTCGTATGCTATTAAGTCATACTGAATCAATTGTATTTGAAATGGTGTGTGCATTTCTTCTTTAGTGGAAAAAGCACTGTTTAAGTCAAGAGACGTTGGATTAGGGAGGTAGAAGGAAGAGAATCAAGTAGACAAGTTCAGCTCTTACATCAATTGATACCTGCCCCAACAAAATGAGGTCGCTCATATTTACTGCAAAGACCAGACAGTTAGTGTTAGTATTGATTTCTGTTTTTATAATTCGGTAGGGGGGATGTGGGGTTACTGTTATCACACAAGGTGTTACAAGGTGTTAGCTTAACACTGTGATATATTGACACACAAGGTGTTACAAGGTGTTAGCTTAACACTGATATATTGACTCTCATAAAACTCAATTCTATTTTGAAAGGTTGACATCCATGTACGTGCGGGAGTGGAGCGGGCAATTATTTAGAACCTGCCTCCCCCTCTACCCAGGGTCCCAGGATCCCCAATGTAAACCCTACACATGTATAGACCCTTTGAAAACTGTACCCACTTCCCTAACTCAATGTAAACCCTACACATGTATAGACCCTTTGAAAACTGTACCCACTTCCCTAACTCAATGTAAACCCTACACATGTATAGACCCTTTGAAAACTGTACTCACTTCCCTAACTCAATGTAAACCCTACAAATGTATAGACCCTTTGAAAACTGTACCCACTTCCCTAACTCAATGTAAACCCTACACATGTATAGACCCTTTGAAAACTGTACCCACTTCCCTAAATGATGCGCCTGGTGAAAGAATAAATAATATAGTGTAACTTTAGACACAAATCAATTAACAATCAGCGAGCGTTCGATCTGGTGCAAAGTTTATTTTTATTTGATCAGATTTTGATATCGTTATGGTAGGTGACATTATATCACCTCCTCTGCCCCGTCTTAGTCTTCCTTCACCACCAGTTAGGAGATACACACACACAGAGAAGATATAGACATAGTCTTCCTCCACCACCAGTTAGGAGATACACACACACACACAGAAGATATAGACATAGTCTTCCTCCACCACCAGTTAGGAGATACACACACACAGAGAAGATATAGACATTGGTAAGCGTAACGGGGGGGGGGGAGAGATTTAGTAGGCCGGTTAAGACATTAGTAAGAGTGGGGAGGGGGGAGAGAGGGATTAGCCGGTTAAGACATTAGTTAATTTCATCAACAAACTATAAGAAGTTCTTGTATGAGTCGGTATAAATATCATAATTTGTTTATTAACATTGGTCAGCCGATAGAAACCTCATTGTTAACTTACCCAACAACTGTCTGTATATACCTCATGAATGATTTATAAATCACTTCATTTACTACCCAACATCTGTCTGTATATACCTCATGTATGATTTATAAATCACTTCATTCATTACCCAACAACTGTCTGTATATACCTCATGAATGATTTATAAATCACTTCATTTACTACCCAACAAAAATTAACAAAGTCTATTTTCAGTAAATTGGCAGGATTTTTATAATTAGCCAAGTGTCTGCTTTACATTTTAAAATGTACATATTTCTGTAGTGACTATCATATATACATAATTATGTAGTGACTACCAAATGTATATATCTCTGTAGTGACTATGAAATGTATATATTTCTGTGGTGACTACCAAATGTACATATTTCTGTAGTGACTATCAAATGTACATATTTAGTAATCTTTAAGAAAGTATAAACCAAAGCGGACACTAATAACAAATTAATCAACAAGTCCAGACAAAACCAGTTGAAAGATAGAAATATAGAAATCTGTGATTGTTTGTATTGCGTAAGTGTGAGAGACTGACAGACAGATAGATTGAAAAAAAAAGGCAGACAGACAAACAGACAGCTGATAGATAGATATATATATAGATAGATAGACAGACAGACAGACAGACAGACAGATAGATAGATAGATAGATAGATAGATAGATAGATAGATAGATAGATAGATAGATAGATAGATAGATAGATAGATAGATAGATAGATAGATAGATAGATAGATAGATAGATAGATAGATAGATAGATAGATAGATAGATAGATAGATAGATAGATAGATAGATAGATAGATAGATAGATAGATAGATAGATAGATAGATAGATAGTGGTTGCTGATTAGCAAATGATCCTAGGTTGTATTTCTGCCATTATTCAATGTTTTAGTCCAGTTCTCTCTATACAGACGAGCCATGTATGACGTGATACATAATTGATCATCTCATTACAGGGGAGAAGGACGAGGGAATCAATTATCAGCGACAAACATGTAGCCTCCAGAATTGTATGTCACTGTCAAATTGCCTGGGTTCGATTCTCGCCTAGAGACATTAGGTGGGAATCTAAGAGACATCTCATCTTTACAGGGACTTCAAAAAATTACAACCACAATTAATGGCAAGAAGAGTTGTTTTTGTTTGATTTTTAAAGAAGTAAACAGTCCACGTTTAAGAAATGTAAGGCAAGGGCATGCTTGTTATCTGACCTTCCTTTCGCCATTTATTACCGGCTGCTATATCAAGTATTACACCGTATTTGGACTGTCCGACCTTGTCTTATCGCTTCATTCACGCATTCGTCCTAGCTTGAACTCGGAACAGCCAGGACACAAGTACTGCACTGCCCTACATGACCATACCGTATGATGGTAACTTAAAATAAGTAACGTGTTTGAAAATTCATCCGTTTCTAGAGTAACTACAGTAGTCAACTGAATATAGGACAAGTCTCACTTTAAAATGGTTTTTTTTTTATTTTGCACTGATCCATGACTGCCGACAGTTCATTTTGGGGCCCTGACATTGTCCACCAACCTAGGGCCCCTGTGATCACACCCACCCATCAAGTGATTATAGAGACAATGTCAAATGTCACCTATATAGAGACTGAGCAAATGATACAGACGGTGAGCAAATGATACAGAATGTGAGTAAATGATACAGACAGTGAGCAAACTATGCAAACAGCAGATGATACAAACAGTAGCAAATGATACAGAAAGTGATCAAATGATACAAACAGTAAGCAAATGATACAAACAGTAAGCGAATGATACAGACAATGAACAAATGATACAAACAGTGAGCTAATGATACAAACAGTGAGTAAATGATACAAACAGTGAGAAAATGATACAAACAGTGAGCTAATGATACAAACAGTGAGGAAATGATACGAACAGTGAGCAAATGATACAAACAGAAGCAAATGATACAAACAGTGAGCAAATGATACAAACAGTGAGCATATGATACAGACAATGAGCATATGATACAGACAATGAGCAAATGATACAAGAGTAAGCAAATGATAGAAACAGTAAGCAAATGATACGAACAGTGAGCAAATGATACAAACAGAAGCAAATGATACAAACAGTGAGCGAATGATACAAACAGTGAGCATATGATACAGACGGTGAGCATATGATACAGACAATGAGCAAATGATACAAGAGTGAGCAAATGATAGAGACTAGTGAACAAATGATATAAACAGTGAGCAAATGATACAGACAGTGAGCTAATGACACAGGCGATGAGCAAATGATACAGGCGGGGAGCAAATGATACAGACAATAAGCAAATGATAGAGACAAGTGAGCTAATTATAGAGACAAGTGAACTAATGATATAGACAAGTGAACTAATGATAGAGACAAGTGAACTAATGATAGAGACAAGTGAACTAATGATAGAGACAAGTGAGCTAATGATAGAGACAAGTGAAATAATGATATAGACAAGTGAACTAATGATAGAGACAAGTGAACTAATGATAGAGACAAGTGAGCTAATGATAGAGACAAGTGAGCTAATTATAGAGAGTAAACTAATGGTAGAGACAAGTGAACTAATGGTAGAGACAAGTGAACTAATGATAGAGACAAGTGAACTAATGATAGAGACAAGTGAACTAATTATAGAGACAAGTGAGCTAATTATAGAGAGTAAACTAACGATAGAGACAAGTGAGCTAACGATAGAGACAAGTGAGATAACGATAGAGACAAGTGAGCTAACGTTAGAGACAAGTGAGATAACGATAGAGACAAGTGAGCTAACTAATGATAGGGTATATTAGTAAAAGATGGACCAAGTAAGCTGTAAGTTTAATTCACTAAATGATTGTTTAGGTGTAAAGCCTTTCTTTACTTATAATTTGGGGGGGGGGGGGTAAATACTAGGTCATTAGTGGGCCCTAGACAGATTTGGTGGGACTTCTAGACTGAAACCACTATTAAGAACACCGCTTTTCTAAATCTTGGGCCCGTAATAGCCTTTTACTAAATGGGCCCCTGTGTCCCCTACTTCAAGTTTAGTCCGAGGCCCCCGACAAGTGATGAGATTGACTTTACTTGTGGCGGTCCAGACTAGTCCAGAGTAAATTAATAATTAGGTTAGGGCACAATTGTAGTATAAATATGCCCCTCACACACACACATATGTACACACACACATATGTACATACACACATATGTACACACACACACATATGTACACACACACATATGTACACACACACACACATATGTACACACACACACACAATTTTCAACGTCAACATGTAGATAATCTCCATGAACTAAAAATGTGCAATTTCTGAACATGACCAGTTCTGAACAAAGTAACTGATCTATTTTTAGGCAGTCTAACCTAAATAATTGGCTAGTAGTTGCTATTTTATTTTTTGAAGACCATGGTAAATTCATATTATTTGAATTAAAATCTAGATTAGCTAATTTCATCAAAGTCAAGTGGCTTTGTTAAAAGTGTTTTTAGAGCATTTTCGAAAAAAAAATGCTCTATTGTCCCCGTTTTGTCTATCTGTATGTCTGTCTGTCATCACCCTAGATCTCAACAACCATAAGTCCTAGACCCATGATGTATATATCATTTTGTAGGTCTTGGCCTGCCATGTGTGCAGCAAAAGTTCATTTCGCGATCTGACCTCTGAGGGCCGTAAAGGGGGCTTATAAAGTACCGTTTTTCACTATATAAGCTATATTAATAAAGGAGCGCCCTATATCTCAGCAACTATAAGTCCTAGACCCATGATGTATATATCATTTTGTAGGTCTTAGCCTGCCATGTGTACATCAAAAGTTTATTTCGCGATAGGACCTCTGAGGGCCGGGCTTCAGGGCTCCTAAGGGGCTTATATATTATATATGCACCTTGTACGTTCAATAACCCATTCATTTGGTGCGAAATACTGCAGCACGTAGTCACCAAGATTTATTAAGAAACTCATCAAATGAAATAGTAAGCTTGTGTTCTGAGTTTAATTGAAAGTATCAGAGCTATGCAACAATTGACGGAGTTTTCGGACGATTAAATGACTATAATTTCAAATGTTTTCAATTATGTGTCCTATTTCAGTAACCACAAACCACTTGTAGTTAGATTTAAGAGACAATAATTTTTTTTCAAATATAAAGAAACGTCTTTATAATTTTTTTTTACAGATATATGCATTATACAATTGAATTTATAAACATTTACAAATATTTACTGAAAGCTAACAAACGTACTGATACATAACACGAAAATGCGCTAACACGTCCTGTGTCCAGAATGGAACAGGCTTAATTGCTTGTTGTTTTTTTTACTGTAGGTCACGAATAAATGAAACACACAAAACTAGTAATAAAAAGTTTAAACTCAGATTATTTTTTTTTAAAGATGATAAACTAAAAACAATACTTACTTTTGGTTGTATTGAAGCCCGCCAGCTGTTTAGCGCTGTCGTCTGCCATAATTTATAAAGTGTCCGACCAGACGACAAAACAATGACCGCCGAGCGTGGAGGAGGTGGCAACCAACAGCGATAGAAACTACCGCCTCCTTTTTTTTAAGAGCCAGCAGACGATCGCTGCCAGGTTTCTCAAGTGTGACAAGTTGAACTCAGAATCTTTTTTTTTTTTCTATTTAGCACACAATTTCATTTAAATAAACGAAGATGTCATTTCTAAAGATTGATAATTCTTCCATTATTAGCCCATTATGTTCTGTTTATTTTAGTAAGTGAGTTGAATAATTTTGTAAGTAACAACAAGAAACACTCGTTAGATGTGTGTTTTAGAAGTCCAGTTAACAATGAAGTTACCATAAAAAAAATAATGTTAGGTAAGTAGATACACGATGCAAAGTGGTATAAATAGAGCAGAAGATACAGAGCAGTAGATACAGAGCAGTAAGTACAGAGCAGTAAGTAAAGAGCAGTAAGTACAGAGCAGTAAGTACAGAGTAGTAAGTACAGAGCAGTAGATACAGAGCAGTAAGTACAGAGCAGTAAGTAAAGAGCAGTAAGTAAAGAGCAGTAGATACAGAGCAGTAAGTACAGAGCAGTAGATAAAGAGCAGTAAGTACAGAGCAGTAAGTAAATAGCAGTAAGTACAGAGCAGTAGATACAGAGCAGTAAGTACAGAGCAGTAGATACAGAGCAGTAAGTACAGAGCAGTAAGTAAATAGCAGTAAGTACAGAGCAGTAAGTACAGAGTAGTAAGTACAGAGCAGTAGATACAGAGCAGTAAGTACAGAGCAGTAAGTAAAGAGCAGTAAGTAAAGAGCAGTAGATACAGAGCAGTAAGTACAGAGCAGTAGATAAAGAGCAGTAAGTACAGAGCAGTAAGTAAATAGCAGTAAGTACAGAGCAGTAGATACAGAGCAGTAAGTACAGAGCAGTAGATACAGAGCAGTAAGTACAGAGCAGTAAGTAAATAGCAGTAAGTACAGAGCAGTAAGTACAGAGCAGTAAGTGAACTTTCAATCAATATACTCTGTGGCCCTTTTGTCAAGTTCAAGACCATATTGTGGCCCGCAGCTCAAAAGTTTGCCCGACCCTGAACTAGATGTTTAGGTGACTGAATGGTGGAATATCTCTTTCGTTGACATACTGATTCATTGAACATTCTTACTGATTGGTGGACTGTCTCTTTGGTTGACATACTGATTCATTGAAATATCTGTAATATCGGATTGATTCATTGAACAATCTGACATATTGATTGAACTATCTGATTGATTGGTGGACTATCTCTTCGGTTGACATACTGATTCATTGAACAATCTGACTGATTGGTGGACTATCACTTTGGTTGACATACTGATTCATTGAACAATCTTACTGATTGGTGGACTGTCTCTTTGGTTGACATACTGATTCATTGAAATATCTGACTGTAATATCTGATTGATTCACTGAAGTATCTGACATATTGATTGAACTATCTGACTGATTGACTGAACTATCTGACTGATGGACTGATGTATCTAACTGGAGGACTGGAGTATGTGACTGACTGAACTATCTCACTGACTAGCTGAATGATCTATGGACTGTCTTACTGGCAGACTGACTGACATGCCCACCATTTCCCCTCAGTAAAATGCTCTGCGCCATCTGATCTATGTTGCAACATTTCACTTTACAGTTTAGACATCCAACTTTCAAGGTCGATGTTATTGCGTAAATGTGTAAATAGCGTCATGGGGATATTTCTGTATCATCACCCACTCACTGAATGTCACGCCATGTAACAATAGCAGTTCCACAGATCTCATTTGCCGGTGCATCATTAGACACTATGTAGCAGTAAATTATTACTTTCATCGAATAGTTTTCCTACATTCTGCAGGGATAATTACATACCGAGACGGCGGTGCAGTGTGAGGAAACACACCTAATTATCTGCAGTGGTCTAAGATATGTCTGTTGTTTATAACGACATGCGCCTTACTTGTATGACTCTTGCTCGTTAAAAATATTTTATTGGATACCTTTTCTTGGCTGTAGTTGGTTTAAGACTAGTTATTTGACCTTGACCTGATAAGAGCAGGTAACTCTTGAATCTTGGTGACAAATTCGCACAAATTGTTTCACCTGTCCTAGAAACTCATTGGCTGGGCACCCTAGGGAGGGGGGATTTTAGAATCGTGAGTTTCTGACAAACTGTAGAAGTCAAAGTCTTCTTACAAATACTAATTTACAAATGTCTTATCTATCTAAGTCAAATGTCTTATCTATCTAAGTCAAATGTCTTATCTATCTAAGTCAAATGCCTTACCTATCTTAGTCAAATGTCTTATCTAACTAAGTCAAATGTCTTAGTAAACTAAATCATATGTCCTAGTCATATCTATTGAGAGAGAGAAAGACAGAGACAAAGAGCGAGAAAGAGAGAATGAGTGAAAAGATAGAGTGAGAGAGACAGAGAGAGAGTGCGAGAAAGAGAGTCACGAGAGAGATAGAAAAAAAAAAGAATGAGCGAGAAAGAGACAGATTGAGAGAGGAGGAGAGAGATAAGGAGAGTGTGAGAGAGAAAGACAGAGAGCAAAAGAGAGAGAGAGAGAGAGAAAAGAAAGGGAAAGAAAGAGACAGAGAGAGAGAAAAAAGAGAGACCGAAGCTGAGAGAGACAGAGAGAGACAGAAGGATAGAGAGAAAAGGAGAGAGAGGCAAAGAGAGTAAAGATAGAGAGATAGGGAGAGAGAGAGAGAAAGATAAAGAATGTGATCTATATATATATATATATATATATATATATATATATATATATAAGAGAGAGAAAGATAGAGGTGAGAGAGAGGTGAGAGAGAAAGAGAAACTTAGAGAGAGAGAGATAGAGAGAGAGAGAGAGAGAGAGAGAGAGACCGATAGGAGAAAGAGAGAGCCCTGTGCTTTGCCGAGTTCAATCTGAGTGTATGTGTGAGACAGAAATAGACAGAGGGACAAGAGGATAGAAAAGTGAAAGTGACAAATGTGTATGTGTGAACAGATTCAACAGATAAGACCCTAAATTTAATTTACAAAGTTCCAATAATGAAAGTGTAAGGATGTAATCCCATATTTCCCTCAAGTTTCTGGCGACTTACTGTCTCTCAAACTCTGACTGATCCATGTAATCCAATTAACTCACTTACAAAGATGAGTTCCAAATGTAAGATACCTTGTGACCTTTGACTGACTAAGGTGAAGGCCGCAGTGTGTCTTTATAATCAGTCTCACTTCTGTGGGTGGGTGGGTGAGTCCTTTTTTTCTTGTAACTCACTTTTAGACCTGTTCAGAATTAGTGAGAAGTCGCATATAACTGATATAATGCGCATTTGTATATGCTACATGACAATATACTCTCTATTTATTATCTAGGGTCCATGAATAAACATTCTGAAGATTTACGAGGCGAGTCACTCTTTTGTAATGTTTGCCTTGAGAGTATCATGTCAAAATAAACAAAAAATCGAAGTATAGCACTGGTGCATACGTGCGCTATAATAATAGTATTGATAATAATAATGATGATAATGATAATAATGATTTTATATATATATATATATATATATATATATATTTATGTTTGCAATGATAATTTTTTATAATACAGTGGATTCCGCTTAATTGGGACACCGCTTAATTGGGACAGCCGCTTATTTGGGACACATCTCAAAGAAACCAAACCAAGAAGCCATTAGTAAATTTGTATGTTTAATTGGGACAGCCGCTTAACTGGGACAATTGTGCGGACGCTTCATGTGGTTAAGTTGCGGACTCGCGGACTGACGCGGATCTTCTTTAGCGTTACCATAAAAAATTTCAAGTCATTTAAATAGCTAAATTTCAGCAATGCGGACTCGCGGACTGACTGCAAACCAATGTTGTAAGATTCTGCGGACGCGGATCATTGATAGAAATCCATGGACAGACGCGGACGCTAAATTTCAAGATTCGCACACCTCTGACACACATACGCATAGACACACACACACAGACATACACCAAAGTTTTTGAGTAAAATTTATTCTTTGATTCTTCATTGACAATGTAACAACCCATATGGACAGTTTTTATTGAGGCTTCGCTACAGACTGCCCCACCATCTTGGCTGAATTGACCATGGGTTGTATATAAAGGCAACGAAGAACCAGCGCCTTGCGTAATGTCATCTACATCTTGCCAAAAATGTATACAGTATGAATGTGAAATCAAATTGTATACGGTATGTATGTGAAATTAAATGATTAAAAAGAATAGTACAAGATACTTGTATTAAGATAACCAATTTGTGAAATGATTTCCTCTTATATTAAAATAGCAAACCAATATATCAATAAATTCAACGTGTACCGGTATTAAAATAACAAAAGGTAAGACAATTTATTAGTAAAACAAGGGAAGTAA
Source organism: Bulinus truncatus (assembly GCA_021962125.1). Classification (NCBI taxonomy): domain Eukaryota; kingdom Metazoa; phylum Mollusca; class Gastropoda; family Planorbidae; genus Bulinus; species Bulinus truncatus. The sequence continues at coordinate 3,452,568 of JAGDYQ010000081.1, read as the reverse complement.
TTATATAGCTGAGAGATTTAAAAAAAATGAACTGAAGTAAGGAAAAAACTCAACTAGATTACAGCTAGGTCAATGGATTTGTTTGTAAGACAACTCCTGCCTTCCAGTCATCTCAAAAGGGAGAGAACTGATATTGATAAAAAAAAAAATCAAAGGAATGACGTTTGCTTTGTTGGAACGTCATTGAATACATTTTGGTTTGTCCAGTGAACTTATTTCCCCTTGCTAGCTGTCTGTAGTAATGGATTATGATTAATATTTTGTTTCTTTCTTACAATAAAAAACTGACTTATGAAATAAAGGATGTATTTCTCGATTTTTTTTAAGATAGGCAATTATCCCAATTAATACAAGATGTCTGCTAGATTAGCCCACCCACATATTACGTCACTATCAATAGTTCCGTCTTAACCTTTAACCCTTTTCAGTGTTTTTTATTTGATTATTTTTGACGGAGCTATAAATAGAGCTATCTGCTAGCCAGTACTGGATTAGCCTCTAGGCAATAAAAACAAGGCCAGAGGTTCTCAAATGTATTGCGACTGTACCCCAAATGTGCGAAAGTATGTCCACCGGTACCCCTCGCAAGTAAAGTCTTCAAAACTATTGGTTGATTTAAACGATAATTATATGTCGCTGCTTACCCATGTTTTACCTTTGTCGTACCCCTTAGGCCAATGGTCGGCAAAGTGCGGCTCCGGAGCAGCATGTGGCTCTTTGGCTCCTTAAGTGCGGCTCAGGCATTTAGTTTTATTTAGTATACAACTTATTTAGTGTACTACTTATTTAGTGTAATAAAAGCAGATTTGGCTCCCCATTTTTTTAAATTGCTGTAATGTTCATATTTGGCTCTATGGCTGATAAGTTTGCCGACCACTGCCTTAGGCGATCAAGAGAAGATTGCCCAGAGTCAAAGAAAACTTTCTTATCCAAATAAATCCGTTAAACTATCAACTTATTGAAATTAATGTTTGTTTGGTTGTTTTTGTCTTATTTCATTTTTTTTTTCAAACAATTAATTTCTGCTCATAAAAAGTCGCCATGTTTACTCGACGACATGAAGTACAAAGTACTCGCAGATTTATGAAGTACAAAGTACTCGCAGATTTATGAAGTACAAAGAACTCGCAGATTTGAAAGCTATATAGGTTTTTAAAAAAGTTTAGACGTTTTTAGACCAGCACAAAATTCATTCATGCAGATCTAGATAAAATAATTTTGAAGACATGTATTGAGTGACCCTTTCCAAATGTTAACATTCTGTATATTGAAGACATGTGTGAGTGAGCCTTTCCAAATGTAAACATTTTGTATATTTTCACTGATTCATTGGTCATGGCCACTGATTTACTGGACATTGACCACTAAATTACTGGACATATTTGAAAATTGGTTGACTGTTCGTTACCCGCATATAATCCCATCTGTTGCTACAAATGACGTCAATGACACACACACACACACATACTTTCAAATATAAAACAGAAAAATTGTTATTTCTTTAATCTACTTTAAGATATGCCAATGTGTTCCCCTTCTCCTCAGGCAATTCAATACCCATGCGACTTGCGTCCATGTATTTGTGAAACTGACGCAGTTAAATAATTGTGAGTTAACTAATGATGCATTTTGAATTCAAAGAGTATTCATTCACTAAAAACAAAAAAAAACGGACTGATATAAAATAAGAGTGACATTGATGCCATGGCATATAGTGATGCCATAACAGGGACAGTAATGATGTGACAGAAAGTGATGCCATAGCAGGGACAGTAATGATGTGACAGAAAGTGATGCCATAACAGAGACAGTAATGATGTGACAGAAAGTGATGCCATAACAGAGACAGTAATGATGTGACAGAAAGTGATGCCATAACAGAGACAGTAATGATGTGACAGAAAGTGATGCCATAACAGAGACAGTAATGATGTGACAGAAAGTGATGCCATAGCAGAGACAGTAATGATTGACAGAAAGTGATGCCACAGCAGAGAAACAGTGATACTATAACAGAGAGACAGTGATACTATGACAGAGACAATGATACTGTGACAGAGAGGCAGTGATATTGTGACAAAGAGACAATAAGAGTGTGACAGAGTGACAGTGAGACTGTGACAGATAGACAATGATATTGTGACACATGTTTGTACACATCTTTATACACAACTTTCTTTGCAAACATCCTTATACACACCTTTATTTGTACACCTCTTTGTTTGTACACATCATTGTGCACATTTTTGTACACATCTTTATATTCATTTTCTAACTTTATTTACGTTTTGGCACCTTTTACTTTTTACCGCCATTAGTTACTCATTTAGCAGATGTGGAGCTGTTATTTTGTTTATTTGTCTGTTTTTAGTTTTGTTAGTTAATTAGTTTATCTGTTTGTTTTCTGTTTGTTTTGTTTGTTTCTTTTGTTTGTGTTTTTGTTTGTTTGTTTGTAGTTGTTTGTTTGTTCATTGTGTTTGTTTGTTTGTAGTTGTTTGTTTGTGTTTTTGTCTATTTGTAGTTGCTTGTTTGTTTTGTTTGTTTGTTTGAAGTTTTTTGTTTGTTCATTGTGTTTGTTTGTTTGTAGTTGTTTGTTTGTTTTGTTTGTTTGTAGTTGTTTGTTTGTTTGTGTTTTTGTTTGTTTGTAGATGCTTGTTTGTTTTGTTTGTTTGTTTGTAGTTGTTTGTTTGTTTGTGTTTTCGTTTGTTTGTTGTTGTTGTTTATTCATTTTGTTTGTTTGTTTGTAGTTGCTAGTTTGTTTTGTTTGTTTGTAGTTGCTTGTTTGTTTGTAGTTGTTTGTTTGTTTGTTTATAGTTGTTTGTTTGTGTTTTGTTTGTTTGTAGCTGCTTGTTTGTTTTGTTTGTTTGTAGTTGCTTGTTTGTTTGTGTGTTTTTTGTTTGTTTAGTTTTGTTTGTTCTAGTTGTTTGTTTGTTTGTTTGTTTTGTTTGTTAGTTTGTGTTTTTGTTCGTTTGTTTGTAGTTGCTTGTTGGTTTGTGTTTTGTGTGTTTGTTTGTAGTTGATTGTTTCTTTATTTTATTTGTTTGTAGTTGTTAGTTTCTTTTGTTTGTTTGTTTGTGTTTTTTTTTGTTTGTTTGTAGTTGCTAGTTTGTTTGTTTTGTTATGTTTTCCTCACATCCAGCACAGTACTCAGCAAACTAAAACTAAATTGTATCCAGTCACAATCGACATTCTGTCCTGCCCACCTTTAGTCCAGGTGTCAGAGAGTGCGCCTCATCATCGACTGGACAGTCTCCACGCTAACGGATGGGTCGAAATATAATTAGGTAGTGCTGTGGGTAGTGTTGAAATAATTAGTATCGAACTAAACTTAGGGTAAATGTTCCGTGGAGTTGGCCGGGTTGGTGGGGTGGGGGGGGGGGGGCTAGATTGCACTTAATGGACTGAGGACTCACTGGGACAGTTTCAAATATTTCTTTTCTTGCTGATTGTGGTGTTTGTTGAGTTGTCGTAATTAAGGATAATTAATTAATGGATTAATGTAGCGTTAATGAATATAAACAAAATTGTTTGAATTATATTTAAAAGTGAAAACATCTGCTATGTATTTGTAATGTAAGGGAGGTAAGACTGACGAATTATAACATGTCGAAATCGTCTGTGATAAATGTTTGAACTATATTTGTTTCTTATGACTGACATAATAAGAGACAAGAAACAATTACAGATTTTATATATTTTTTGTATTTTGGTATATTGTAAAATATCTGCTAAAAATAACAAACTTTATCGCATTAGAGCTCAATTAATTGTATAATAAAATTAAGTATATAAATGTAATACATGATGTATTATACCAATGTAGTTTATCTATTTGTTTACATTTATTCCAGTAAATGTTCAAATTGGGGGCGGGGGGTGTCCGCTGAAGTTTTTGCCCACGTGATGTTCTGTCTGTAGTGGTTTTGTCCACTGGAGGCTTAATTCGGATGAACAGAGAGAAAGACAGACAGAATGACAGACAATTGATACATAATTAGTTTGATAGATAGATAGATAGATAGATAGATAGATAGATAGATAGATAGATAGATAGATAGATAGATAGATAGATAGATAGATAGATAGATAGATAGATAGATAGATAGATAGATAGATAGATAGATAGATAGATAGATAGATAGATAGATAGATAGATAGATAGATAGATAGATAGATAGATAGATAGATAGATAGATAGATAGATAGATAGATAGATAGATAGATAGATAGATAGATAGATAGATAGATAGATAGATAGATAGATAGATAGATAGATAGATAGATAGATAGATAGATAGATAGATAGATAGTAGAAAGATATGAAAAATGAATTGGTTGGTTGGGAGATGAATGGTTTGGTGGGGAGATGAATGGGTTGGTTGGGAGATGAATGCTCAATTAGATCTTATTTCATCAATGCAATTATCATCTTGCCCCCCCCCTCCTCATCTTTACCATAGGAGCCTCGTGGACCAAGCCGTTTTTTTTTTAAGTATAGAAAGCAAGGCAACGGTCTCGGTCCTTCACTGCCAAAGTGACTGACTACTTCACATGTCCTTCACTGCCAAAGTGACTGTCTACTTCACATGTCCGTCAATGCCAAAGTGACACTCTACTTTATATTGTTTTTTAATATCTAATGTTATACTATTATAAAATGATACGATTTAATCATTAATTATTGAATGCAGATAAATTAACTGTTATTGTATGGCTGCAGTCTTTGTGTCAAATAAATATATCCATAATAATTGTATTCATGTTTGATCTATTTATCAATCAACATCTTTCATTAAATATTGAAATATAGACCAATTCTATTGCTCTTAATAGACAATATTGTTTACATACAAAAAAGTTAGCCACACAAAGAATAAACAACACACACAAACTATGGCACGCGACGGCTAACGGAGCTGTAACATAGGGAAGTTTTTTTGTCATGTCACCGGAAATAAAAGTAAACATTCTTAAGATAACGCCGCTTTCGTAGAAGTAAATAATATTGCAACTTCCGTTTTTATCTCTGATAGTAAAGATGAAGAATAATTTCTATTGTAACTTTAAACTCATGCATTGCGATGTTTGTTGGTAGAATGCAGTGAAATTTTAAAATGCCACTTTTTAAACGTAAAACATGTATGTTAACAAATAAATTAAGATGTTATTCACTTTCTAACTTTCTTTCTTGTCCAAAATGCTCGCGGTAGGCGTTGCCTCGAAGGCTCAATGCTTCAGTTTTAATGAACATTTAATTTAGGGATCTACAACAGTAATGATTGAAAATAATGGGATTTGCCAGTACATTTTCTTATTCTATGGGCCTTCCTCAATTTGGGCATCAGATTTCATTGATTTATTCATTTCACTCTTAGGGCTCGCTGGCAATGTTGACAGTTTTTTCTTGTTCTGACCTAAATCAAGGGCAACAGAAAATTAATAGCAATAATATTTAAACGCTCAAGCTGTATAAAAATTTCAGACACATTTTTCAAATTATTTGTTTAATCAGATACATTATGATTAACTACTGCTTTTGTTTTTTATTGTTTTTTTAAATTTATTTTATGTTATATTGTAGTCTTGGTGTTGCTATGATAAACATTACAGTTAATATAGACTGTATAGCAGTGGAATGAATGCTACTGGGTCGCTCAACAAACTTTAAATTATTTCCTTTTTATTCATTTCTCTCGTGATTGTGCAGCTTTCCATGTACTAGAAATAATTAATGCGACCCCCCTCCCCTTTCCAATGGGCAGAGGTGAAATTATCATATGCTAACCAGTCCATGGCGAGAAAAGGTTGGGAACCACTGCTGTATAGTATAGTATAATAAGCTATGTTTACCTACAGCTGTCTTTTTTTTATTTGTCATTGTCACAGAATCAGAAATCTTGCTTTGATTATGACTAAGCCCACATGTGTCCTTTAATTGCAGTAATAACTATATAAGATGAAACTTCTTCCGTTACCCTAATGATAGAATCGTAAACCTACACTCCACCATAGTACAATTATTAAAAAATAGTTAAGTCTAACAATGGTACTGCACCTACATAAATAAAGCCAAAGAATTCTGACTTACACATTTCTAAAAAAAATTTAATTACAATGCTACATTGTTATTACCATTAGTTCTTTTCATTCCTTGTGAAACCTGTATATTATTTATTGGCTATATTATACTCATTAATAAATAAAGATAATGATAAAGTCATGATAAAGAATTTCATGAGTTGGAATACTTTTACTTAAATATTTCTTCAAAATTAGAATATTACATTCTTTCAGTGTTGCCTAAACACTTTATATAATGTTTTGTTAGAGATCTTTCCTGCAACAGTCTCACTGTTAAGAATTGAGCTTAATTTTTTTTTTTTACTTTTACTAAATTTTATCCATTTTTCTCTTTTTGCCACTCTTAATATAATAAAACTAATTAAAATGAGCTATTCTCCAAAAATCTTCCTTTCCCCTAGCAACTCTCTAATATTTACACAGCCATTTTCCATAAAGCTATAGTAAATCCCATTATCTCTGTAAGTCCGTTGATCAAAAATATTGCAAAATTATCTAATAAACGATGTTGCAAAATATTATCAGATAAAAAAATATTTTGAAATGGCAAAACTCATTTTTCTCTGAAACAATAAAATTTAAAAGAAAGTTAAATATTTTCCAATAAATTTTAAAATTAGGTTGATGAAAGCACATCTTTATTAGATTTTAGAAATTAAGCATGTTATTCATATATTTTTTTTAAAAATCATCAGCTGAAAAGCCAGCGAAGTCCCCATCTTCGGGCTCAGGTTTGATACGAACCCCGTCCACCAGATCAAGTCTGAGTTCACCCCACTCACCGTCTACTCCAGACTCTTGGGGAGATGAATCAGATATAGGTTAGTACATAGGCTGTAGTCTACCGATCTATTTTCCTTTAGTTCACTTGCATCTATAGAGCTGTTTTATTTTGACATCAAAATGATTTATTTAATAGGCTATGTGTACAGTACGAGACATATGCATTTTTTCAGTCTGTCTTGAGCTCTTATCAATCTAATTTATCTTTTTGGTCAATGCCAGGAGAAGATTATAATTATTTTTATTTTTAATTACAGGTGTTTCTTACCATGCGTTTAATGGCATCATCCCACTTGATATAAGGCCACGCACTTTGACCCTATCAGAATCAGTTTTACATGATGGTCCTGGTGAGTTTGAGAGGCTTTTTAAATAAAAAGCAATTTTTTTTTTTTATATCAAGATTACTGCTGGACAGTAGCCCTTCTCACAAAGAACTAATGAATAATTACAAGCATAGAATTTTAGTTCAGAGAACACAAGCAGTAGTTTTTTGTTGCAAAGCTGCTACATGTATAAATGACAGCCCCTTACCACAGAGGTCTCTGAACAAATCTGATATAGGTTGCCAAAAAGTTTGAATAATTACTCAATAGAGAATGGCTGTGTTCATAATTACAACTGCACTTGGTCTATTATTCAGATGGTAAGAACCACAGAACTACATTGCAATATCAATAAACAAAGTTTTGGTTCCTTCAACATTGTTTCATTTAGTTTTCATTTTTAATCGTTATTTTATTTTTGTAGCTCCAACCTAGCAAAAACTATACTATGTCCTTTTCAGTGACAGTGGGGGCTAAGCATTTTGGAAAATATCCACTTAAACATGTCCAGTTATGCCAGAACAGTTATTTTTTATTACTTGATCTTCTCTTTGGCTTAATGACAATCCATGATTTAATGAAGACATATTCAGAATGACGATGGATTTTCTATTCTCTATCTACTCTGTGGTGCTGGTCTAATTGTATCAACTGGTCATTTTCAAATTCCCTGCCCAAGTATTGGTGAACCCAACTGTCCAATCTACTTCTAGTATAGTAATATTCTTTATCCAAATTCAATCGTTCTGTCATTGAAGACAGAAATATCTCACCCTAGATTAAGACCTAAAGCAAAAGTAATCATATTAATCTGGTTCACCTAAAGAAGAAGTAATCATTCTGATTTGAATCATACTGATTTAGCTCATTTTCAAAGTCTCAGGTTTTATCCTCCTACTGTGTACTAAGTACGTGGCTAATAATCAATTAATTTTTTTTTTCATAATTTTAAGGCATAATTGTAACGTTTATTTGTTTCAGTGATACCAGATGATTCATTGGAGTCTCCACTAAGAACTTCGTCTCGACTTTCAAAAACTCTTCTTGAAATTGTAAGAGATAAAGATGCTCTTTCATGCTTCAAGGCTTTCTTGAGAAGTCAGAAGGCAGATCACATCATTCAGTTTTGGTGTGAAGCTGAGTCATTCCATGCATCAACGCTCATGCGCCTTCGAACACAGTCTCTGCAAAGCATATCAAAAAGTGCCATCCATAAGAGACGTTGTGACAGTTTGAAGGCCTGTTGTAGCCCAGATACTGCACCCTCAGGAAATACCTCAGCATATATTGACGTGGCTCCTTCTCTGGTCTTAAATAGTTGCTGTCAGAATGAGGCTGGTTGTGTTAGACAGTTACCTGATGACTCATCCAATGCTGAAGATTGTAACTTTGTAAACAATACAGAAGTACAAAAAGGTCAACCTCCTCGCACATTGTGCTGTCAACAGCCTGAAACTTCATCAAACTACATAAGTCATAATCACTGTCCTTCCCCCTCTCCATCAGATACATCCATTACAATATCCCGAACACCTAATTGCATATCAAGCAGTGCCTGTGATAGCATTACAGCAGGGCAGCATGTTGAGTCCAAGGACTGTAATGACACTGTGTCAACTGAAGCCACCTATCCTGAGGCAGTCATCCACACGGACAGATGCTCTGAGTTGCCAGATGCCAGTAAATCAAACAATGATGCCAGTCAAGAAGTTATTTCTGGGAAACTTAAGAAAAGTAAGAACTATTTCTAATTTTTTACTTGGACAAACTATAGTTCCCAAGTCAAGTATGACCCAAGTGCACCGTTTAATCCTGCCCCTGCTCCCAGTTCCTTCCCCTGCTCCCAGTTCCTGCCCACGCTCCCAGTTCCTTCCCCTGCTCCCAGTTCCTGCCCAAGCTCCCAGTTCCTTCCCCTGCTCCCAGTTCCTGCCCACGCTCCCACTTCCTTCCCCTGCTCCCAGTTCCTTCCCCTGCTCCCAATTCCTGCCCACGCTCCCAGTTCCTGCCCACGCTCCCAGTTCCTGCCCACGCTCCCAGTTCCTTCCCCTGCTCCCAGTTCCTTCCCCTGCTCCCAATTCCTGCCCACGCTCCCAGTTCCTGCCCACGCTCCCAGTTCCTTCCCCTGCTCCCAGTTCCTGCCCAAGCTCCCAGTTCCTTCCCCTGCTCCCAGTTCCTTCCCCTGCTCCCAATTCCTGCCCACGCTCCCAGTTCTTTCCCCTCGTATATATAACAATGACATTTACATTTAATTGATACCAGCTGATATAAGCATTCATTTCATTTGCTCTTGTTCTGGCCCTTCTGTCAAATGTAAGAGCTCATTGTGGCCTGCAGTTCAAAAGGTTCGCTCACCACTGAGTTAGAGCAACATGTAATTCCTCTAGTTCTATATTTGACAAGAGATATTTTTTACAATACAGTCTGAATCAGGGAAGGGATTGATAAAACCCTGTGTCATTCAAGTTAAGCATAAAGATTGGGATAGATAAAACCCTGTGTCATTTAAGTTAAGTATAAAGACTATGATAAATAAAACCAGGTGTCATTCAAGTTAAGTATAAGGATTGTTTTGAGAAATAAAGAGAGCCTAAATTAAATTCAGACAATCCATATAATCATCCAAAACTCAGTTAAAACTTATGTATCTGAATTATTACCACTGGTTTCATTTGCCGAGTCCAGGATTTCTTATCAAACTGCTGAAAATGTTATCAGAAAATTTCAATTATCCAATAATAAATAATTCAATAAGTTCTTAAAGTTTCTTCAGCAAAAAGTGATTTGCTATAATTATTAATTTTTAAAAGATTTTTTTTTTTCTTTTTTGAAACATTTATTTTCTAGTGGCCTAGAGAGATAACTCCATCCTATAACTACATGGCCTGCTTGTCCTATAACTCCATCCTGCTTGTCCTATAACTACTGTCATAGTTGGTTTTTGTGTATATTAGTAGTATGTAAAGTTTATATATATATTTTGAGGTACTTCTATCTCTTGGTAGCTGTAAATATGTTTCAGTCTCTTCAGAGCGTATATTTTAACCAACTTGACTTGAGCGTGTATATAAATATATTTAAAGACGAACTACATGTAAAAAGCACTGAGCAAACTTCTACGAATACATTTACATATATTTATTTTCATATGAAGGAACTTCTTACTTTCTATTGTACAATAAGATTGATGTGATAAAATATATTCCCACACTAACAAGGTCTCAGTCTGTCCTCTCCATCATCGTCTGCTCTAATAATTACTTAATATTTTTTCACTTCCGCTAAACTAAGTGGCCAGATAATTTAAACCATCTCTGTGCCAAATAACATTACTCTAGCCTAACTGATTATAACAACATCCCCCTTTCCTTTAAAAAATAAATGTTATACATTTAGTTTTTTAGTCTGTCTCTAAGTTTTTCTGTCGTTAACTTAATAAAATTTACTTTTGTCAAAATAAGAAATTGTTGCATCACATCATATCAATAATAATCTATATAAAAAAAATGTCAATGTATATACAAAATGTGAAACAAAATGGTTATGATACCAAATATCCATTAATAAAAATATTCTTGTCAATACTATATCTCATATTTCAATTTTCAAATGCATCATATAGCATATCATAATATTGACATAAAAATTTATTCAATTTTCAAAAATATTATTATTAATTCAGTTTTTAAAAAAAATGTTATACAATAACAAGTGATTATTCACTTAGGTTGGTACAAAGTACCATAACTTCTTCATAAGTTTTAAGTGCATTTTTAATTATCAGTGTTATCTCCCCTCTTTTCTTTTTTTTTATAGTGATTATTTTCTATCATCTTATGACTTAATTGTCATTTCTTTGTACATATTCACTTAATGAATTTATTTTCAATATTCAACACTTTCATATTTTTCCTCACATCAATATCATTCTTTTCTTTTGTATGAGAGTATTTTATTTCAGTACAATATATATTTTTCATGTTGTCTTTTGACAAACTTTTTCTGTTGCAACAATATTTTGTTCAACTTATTATTTACCTTGCTTTATCTAGCAAGTCATTTTTCTCTCATCTCTTATGAAGACCCTTTCTTTTGTCTTCTGTCAATAACACTTTCCTTAGTGATTTGACAATATTCATTTTGTACTCATCAATTATATAGGACATTAACTTTTATGTCTTTGTAATCATTTTATATAGTGTGAATATATTTTAACTTTGCACTTTTTCATGTCAATTTATCTTGACATATTCAATATCATCATGTACCATTCATTATGTCTTCTGACATAAAAATATTTAAACATTATTTTATAAAATCTTATATTATTACAATCTTCATATCTTTGACTTATTTTGTCAATAATTGTTCAAGTTACATATTTGAGACTAATAAGTCTTCTTGACAATAATCAATGCCATCATCAATAATCCTTTGATTGGATTTAACAAAATCATAAAAATTTGAACAATTGACTTCAAACAATGAATAAATTCAATAAAATATGCATTAATAATCAGTGCTTAATAAAATCTTTGCATAAACTTCAATAATATTTTCATCAATGTGAATGAAATGAATGAGTAATTAATCATTCTTACAACATATTCTCACGTACATTATACTTGTTTAGTGTATGTGTTTTATTTTAAAAATAAATCTCTCCTCATTCTCATCTTAATTAAGTATGCATATTTCTATTTTAAATACATTATGCATCAATCATCAATTTGAATTCTTCAATATACATGATTTAAAAAATATATTTGAGTCAATATACTCAATAAAATAGTGTACTTGACAAGTTTAAATGTCATTATCTTTATTCATGTATTATATTATATTTTCAATACATACAAATCTTTTATTTTCAATTACAACCATATAATGTGTATTTATAGTTCCAACATTCACCTTATTTATTCTTATATTATTTTAAAATCCATATTATATGATCTTATATTATGTTTATTCTTCTTGTTCCAATATAATATATTTCATTATTGTTCCTATATTCATTTATTTATACTTGTTATTCCAATTATCTATTTTTGTTGTCCCAATACATATTACACTTTCTTATTGTTCAAATACAGCATTTTCTATCTTTAAACAATCCGATAAGTTTTTATCAAAATATTTATTTATGATTGAGTCTTGATGAAATATCTGGTTTGCCTGGCTCTTCTAAACTGCATGTGTTTTCTTTATAAAACCCATGACTTTTATTTGCGTCATGTTTATGTATTTGTTTAAATTTCTGATTCTCACTAAATGATTTACATCTTGATTGAGTATGTCCTTTCATCTTACATTTTAAGCAACAACTATTTTTCAGTTTAAAACAGTTCTCTTTAAGATGACCAATTTTCTTACAGAATGTACATGTAGGTACATCACAATATTTTCTACTTCTTTTATATCTAATTGTTTGATAATTATTTACTGATTTGTGTGTGTTCCTATTTGAATGGTAATTGTGTGTATGTCTATTCCTAAAGTTGTTGTTATCCTGTGGTTGGTACTTATGTCTGATATTAGTCTTATGCGTCTCAATGTCCCTTGTTTTAAATGGACAAAATGATTGTTTATGTCCTAAATTTTTACATGTGTAACAGGTTATGTTTTTCAGTTTGAGGGTACATCTATTAGCTTTATGTCCAAAATCCTTACAAAAAAAACACATTGGTTTGTCTCTATATTGTGTTGTTGAATCTATTTTATTTCTATTTTGTTTAGTAGTGTCTGTACTGACAGAACAAAATGATTCTGCAGTTTTTGAAATTGAATGAATTTTCTTTAACAAAGGTGCATCTGTTTGTGTTTCAGTTTCACTTGTTGTCTTGCTTATTGATGTTTTGTTTAAGTTTACTTGATTGTTATTTGTATCTGTTAATTGTGAATCTGCTATTTTCATTATTATTTTTTCTATAGTGCTTGACTGTTCATGTAGAATGGTATATGAATCAGTCACATCAGCTGTAATACTTTTTTCAAATTTTTCAAATTTACTTGTCAATGTTTCTAAACTTTTTATTAATGTTTGAATTTGTCGACTCTGATCTTGTACAATTTTTCTTAAAATAGAATTTTCATTTTGTTGATCTGAATTTATTACAGTACTGTGATCATTTTCCTTTATTTTTAAATTTGTGTTTTCTAAGGTGTTCAATGTATCTATTTTATGACATACTTCATTGTTTAAATGAACAAATAATTTGTTTCTTGATTCAAATTCTTTATTGCAATTTTTGCATTTTATGACAGGCTTTGTGTTTATTATTAGATTACTATTTTCTATTTCTGACTTTTTGTTAATGGGTTTTAGTCCTAGTTTTTCTCTGTGTGAATCTAATTCTTGCTCCATATTTTCTCTCATTTCTAGTTCTAATCTTTTAAGTTGTAAGTCTCTTTCAATTTCCATCTGTATTTTTTCTCTTTGTAATGCTATTTATTGTTTTATTTTTTCTTCTTGTATTTCTGCATCTTTTTTATTTTTCGCAGCTTGTATTTCTGCGTCTCTTTTATTTTTTTCTTCTTCTATTTTATTTTGCTCTGCTCTCTCCATTTTATCATTAGCAAATTTTACTAATTTATCACCCGTTAGACCTGCATATTTGCCTTGATTAATATAGAATTCAAATGATCCTGGTTGCTCAGCCATTCTAAAATTTTATTTATTTTTCTTTATCAAACTATTTATATATTTGATTTAATTTTTATATTTCTGCTGTATTGGGTTTTTATATTTATTGTATTTATTGTATATATATAGTATATTTCAGTATTCAATATTCTTGAGTCTATATGCAATCTTATGTCAAAATAAAATAAAATTATTAATGTAAAAATAGTTCTAATAATAAGTGACAATTGAAAACGTACAATAAATAAAATATTTTTAAGATTAATATACTATTACTAAAAAATGTAAAAAAAATTTTACAGACTAAGTTAATATTATTTAATAAAATTTAGAGTTAGACGAGCGAAAACAAATATACAACTTTACAAAATTACTTATAAAAAAAAATTTAACGAGATACGATCATACGAATAAGACATATACTTCTAAACAAATATTTTAAGTAAAATATCTAGATGAAAACAATATATATTAATTTTAATTTAACTAATTTTGCAATTAGAACTTTTCAAATAGACATTTAACTATATACTAAGGATGTAAAAAAATTGTTTCTAAGCATTACTTACTAATATAATAAATTTGACACAGTTTGCAAAAAAAAACAACAATTATAATTAAATAACATGAAATTACTCCCAGATACCTTGCTACTTCGGACTTCGGATCTCAGGTGTAGAGTGCTGTAAAGAGTATAGTTTCGGAAGGTGTAGACTCACTTCTCCGGTGTAGATAGTAAAAGTATAGGTCAGAGTGTAGTCAGAGTGTAATTTGGTAAGGTCTGCTGATTTTTCAGCTCACCTTCTTTTTCACCCACACGAGGATTTAGTAAAAGAACTGATGGAAATGTTCTTATGAATGTACCGCTGTAGCGATGGTTCTACAGCAATAAATTATGTAAAAATATAAAGTCCAACAATTGAAGTAAAGCCAAGGCAGTTGTATATAATACAGTTAAGTACTGTATGTTGGTGGATGAAATATCAGATGAAAAAAAATCAGGAACATGTAGATCTTGTAGTGTGGCAACATTCGTCTTGATTACATCAGCCGACCATTATGTATAATATATGTTCTTTATAGAACTTTTCCGCTGCATACCATTTATGTCATAGTTGGTTTTTGTGTATATTAGTAGTATGTAAAGTTTATATATATATTTTGAGGTACTTCTATCTCTTGGTAGCTGTAAATATGTTTCAGTCTCTTCAGAGCGTATATTTTAACCAACTTGACTTGAGCGTGTATATAAATATATTTAAAGACGAACTACATGTAAAAAGCACTGAGCAAACTTCTACGAATACATTTACATATATTTATTTTCATATGAAGGAACTTCTTACTTTCTATTGTACAATAAGATTGATGTGATAAAATATATTCTTACACTAACAAGGTCTCAGTCTGTCCTCTCCATTATCGTCTGCTCTAATAATTACTTAATATTTTTTCACTTCCGCTAAACTAAGTGGCCAGATAATTTAAACCATCTCTGTGCCAAATAACATTACTCTAGCCTAACTGATTATAACAACTACATGTCCTGCTTGTCCTATAACTACATGTCCTGCTTGTCCTATAACTCCATCCTGCTTGTCATTCTGTGCCCACCTTTTTCCACATCGAAATAAATTATCCACCAACTAAACTCTTTAGTCTGCTATACAGTAAACTGGTTATTTTGATCAGTGGTGTGGCCATGGAGTCATCCAATTGACTACAAGTTGTTTTTTTTTATCCTTTAACAACAAACTATTGAAAATAGTACTAGCAGAAACTAAAAGAACATTCTTATTTTACAAAACATAATCTTATCCACCAATTCAATTATCAATTTCTGTGAGTAGAATTTTTTTTTCTAGTTAGTTAGATATCTAAGTTTCTCATATATTTAAGTTTGTCAAATATCTTAGTTGATCAGATATCTAAATTTGTCAGATGTCTAAGTTTGTCAGATATCTAAGTAAATGCATGGGGACATTAAACTTTTTCTTTGTTCATGTGATCACTTTATCAGGCGGTCACTTTATCAGGCTTACATTCTTCTTTACGTCAGACCTGGCTCACCTTTAAACATACTAACATTCCTAAGAGTGGATAAGTTAAAAAAGAGACATGCAAATGTCACCAATGTTTGTTTAGGTGGTCTGACACATATAATTGTCTAGATGGAAGCCAAGTTTTTAAAGTCAAGTGTTTTATTGAGTTCTTGTTAGTGGTTGCAGTGGATGCAACATGATTGTCTCTCATACTAATATTATATCTAGCTTTTTAAATTTATGAATCAACTATAATAATATTCAAACTATAGCAAGTCGTACTTTGAAGTTTGAATCACCTAGACATCAGCTAAGAAACCATTGTGTGTCTTTTTGATTTCAGACCAGCCAATCAAATATTTAGTGCTGTGTAAATAGACTTTCATTTTTGTAATTATCTATTTGACTAATTTTTTTTTTACTGCTGGGTAATTTAAATAAATATCTGTATGCCACCCAAACCTCTACACAGTGTTTATTGTTCGTGCACTTGTCTTTGCATTGGGCAAAATTTATTTTCCCTGTGTTAAAAATGTACACTAATTTCTAGCCTTTATTTTTCCTTTTCTCTCTGTTAAAATAAAATCTAAAAAATTTTTTTACATTGATATTTACTAAGGCAATTATTTTTTTTAAAGCAGTTGAGTTATTCACCATGTTTACAGATTCTCAGTAATATATACCCTATTGTCTATTTATTGATTGTTTTAGGAAGGGTTTCTAGTCAACCATGCTTAACATATAGTATTGAAATTACCTACTACGTTTTTCAGGTATAGAAAGAGATGCTGTAACAATTTTCTCAACATACTTGGCTAAAGACGCTCCGAAACCAATTGGTGTTGACGATGATTTCAGGGCAGAAGCAATCAGTAAGTACATCATACATATTTAATTCTGTCTTTCTTTTATTATATTAGACATCTAAAATTGTACATTTATTTTATATTCTGCTCTATACCTGAATCATTTATTGTTATAATTCTCTATATTTATTATTTACACACATGTATCCTCTTGGTTATGATGTATTAAAGAATTGAAATATCACAATAAGTAATTGGAAACATAAAATTGTTTTCATGGTGCATCATGGGAACTGTTTTAATTTTCTTCAGGGCCAACCAATTTTTTTTCGTTCCATTCTGCTCCTGATTTATTGTTTCATTTGTCAACCATTGAGTTTTCATCCTGTCCATTTTACCTTCAGGTAAAATCTGTAAAGAAAACGGTGAAGTTGATCCTGAATGTTTTGTCAGCTGCCAGAGGTTTGTGCTCAACAAACTGGAAGCAGAGTGAGTTCAGGTTTTATCTTTGTTTCATTAGTTATACACTTAACTATTGACTCAAGCCATTTTATTATTGTTAAAGTTTCACTAAAAAACTCATAGATAGTTCTAAAATGCAAGAATAAACCCAAATCTTGTTTAATGAGCATCAAATTTATTTTTGCAAATAATTTGACCGTAGACTGTTCAATATTTCAGATATTATCATCATTTCAAAGACAGTGAATTTCACTGTCGTCATCAAGTGAATTTATTGACAAGTGAAAAAGTCTACCTGCCAGACATCTTACTGAATGAAAATGCTTTGTGTTACTTCATGGAGGTTTGTAACTATACATCTAGTTTGTTGTGTTACTTCATGGAGGTTTGTAACTATACATCTAGTTTGTTGTGTTACTTCATGGAGGTTTGTAACTATACATTTAGTTTGTTGTGTTACTTCATGGAGGTTTGTAACTATACATCTAGTTTGTTGTGTTACTTCATGGTGGTTTGTAATTATACATCTAGTTTGTTGTGTTACTTCATGGAGGTTTGTAACTATACATCTAGTTTGTTGTGTTACTTCATGGAGGTTTGTAACTATACATTTAGTTTGTTGTGACTTCATGGAGGTTTGTAACTATACATCTAGTTTGTTGTGTTACTTCATGGAGGTTTGTAACTATATATTTAGTTTGTTGTGTTACTTCATGGAGGTTTGTAACTATATATTTAGTTTGTTTACACTTGAACCAATAATGTAGTCAAATACTAAAATAACATATATTTGTTCAGATCCCAGTGTAACCTGTTATCGATATTTGCCTATCAGTATTTTTTATAAGAGATATTTTCTGCAAGCTTTGGGTTGACTCTTTCAAAGTCTCGGCTTTCATTGCCGTCATGGGTTTCATTGATGTCTTACTGCAATCTCAGCTGTTGATTGATTTGAGATATTATCTTATACAAACATGGACAGTATTGATTATTTATTATATTTAGCTCCAGTGGTTCTCAGCCTAACAATTTAAGACTCATTTCTCTCTGTCATCCCAGTTTATGGAACAGGAAGGAGCCAGTGATCTGATGCAGATGTGGCTTGCAGCTGACAACTTTCAACAGCAGTTGATTTCTACTAACGGATCCTACGATGGAGACCAGGCTCAGCTGGATGCAATGGTTATTTATGACAGGTTTGTGTACTTAGAAAAAAGTTTATTGCTTGAAGTACTAATAAACTATTAGGTAATAAAATTTTGCAATAAGTTCATTTTCTCTGCTGTGAACATTTTTGTTCAATTTTATCTTGCCTTTTATTTTTCCCTTTCTTAGTTTGTGATATGTAACTTGTGTTCTTTTTCTTACATATATTATTATCACTAGTTAAGTCAAGAACATTAGTTGTTGTTTTCTGAAAATAACCTGCACTGTGTTGTTGTTTTCTGACAATAACCTGCGCTGTGTTGTTGTTTTCTGACAATAACCTGCGCTGTGTTGTTGTTTTCTGACAATAACCTGCGCTGTGTTGTTGTTTTCTGATAATAACCTGTGCTGTGTTGTTGTTTTCTGACAATAACCTGCGCTGTGTTGTTGTTTTCTGACAATAACCTGCTCTGTGTTGTTGTTTTCTGACAATAACCTGCGCTGTGTTGTAGTTTTCTGACAATAACCTGGGCTGTGTTATTTTTTTTTTTATTCAGGTACTTCTCTCTCCAGGCTACCAACCCCATCGGATTTGATGACAGGGTGAGGTTTGAGATTGAAGAGAACATCTGCAGGGATGGGGGGCCCCTGCCTGGCTGTTTCACTAAGGCTAAAAACATTGTGCTGAAGATGATTGACAAGGTCGGTTCACTAGTCCATTTCAGGGATTTAATAACATTGACATTTAACTTAATTACGCTGACATTAATTGGGTAGCTCCACAACAGTGAGGCTGTGACATTAATTGGGTAGCTCCACAATAGTGAGGCTGTGACATTAATTGGGTAGCTCCACAACAGTGAGGCTGTGACATTAATTGGGTAGCTCCACAACAGTGAGGCTGTGACATTAATTGGGTAGCTCCACAACAGTGAGGCTGTGACATTAATTGGGTAGCTTCACAACAGTGAGGCTGTGACATTAATTGGGTAGCTCCACAACAGTGAGGCTGTGGCATTAATTGGGTAGCTCCACAACAGTGAGGCTGTGACATTAATTGGGTAGCTCCACAACAGTGAGGCTGTGACATTAATTGGGTAGCTCCACAACAGTGAGGCTGTGACATTAATTGGGTAGCTCCACAACAGTGAGGCTGTGACATTAATTGGGTAGCTCCACAACAGTGAGGCTGTGACATTAATTGGGTAGCTCCACAACAGTGAGGCTGTGACATTAATTGGGTAGCTCCACAACAGTGAGGCTGTGACATTAATTGGGTAGCTCCACAACAGTGAGGCTGTGACATTAATTGGGTAGCTCCACAACAGTGAGGCTGTGACATTAATTGGGTAGCTCCACAACAGTGAGGCTGTGACATTAATTGGGTAGCTCCACAACAGTGAGGCTGTGACATTAATTGGGTAGCTCCACAACAGTGAGGCTGTGACATTAATTGGGTAGCTCCACAACAGTGAGGCTGTGACATTAATTGGGTAGCTCCACAACAGTGAGGCTGTGACATTAATTGGGTAGCTCCACAACAGTGAGGCTGTGACATTAATTGGGTAGCTCCACAACAGTGAGGCTGTGGCATTAATTGGGTAGCTCCACAACAGTGAGGCTGTGACATTAATTGGGTAGCTCCACAACAGTGAGGCTGTGACATTAATTGGGTAGCTCCACAACAGTGAGGCTGTGACATTAATTGGGTAGCTCCACAACAGTGAGGCTGTGACATTAATTGGGTAGCTCCACAACAGTGAGGCTGTGACATTAATTGGGTAGCTCCACAACAGTGAGGCTGTGACATTAATTGGGTAGCTCCACAACAGTGAGGCTGTGGCATTAATTGGGTAGCTCCACAACAGTGAGGCTGTGACATTAATTGGGTAGCTCCACAACAGTGAGGCTGTGACATTAATTGGGTAGCTCCACAACAGTGAGGCTGTGACATTAATTGGGTAGCTCCACAACAGTGAGGCTGTGACATTAATTGGGTAGCTCCACAACAGTGAGGCTGTGACATTAATTGGGTAGCTCCACAACAGTGAGGCTGTGACATTAATTGGGTAGCTCCACAACAGTGAGGCTGTGGCATTAATTGGGTAGCTCCACAACAGTGAGGCTGTGGCATTAATTGGGTAGCTCCACAACAGTGAGGCTGTGGCATTAATTGGGTAGCTCCACAACAGTGAGGCTGTGACATTAATTGGGTAGCTCCACAACAGTGAGGCTGTGACATTAATTGGGTAGCTCCACAACAGTGAGGCTGTGACATTAATTGGGTAGCTCCACAACAGTGAGGCTGTGACATTAATTGGGTAGCTCCACAACAGTGAGGCTGTGACATTAATTGGGTAGCTCCACAACAGTGAGGCTGTGATCCTGGCCAACATTTCACACATTTGATTTGTAATGAGTCTGGCTGGCATATCACACATTTTTGATTTGTTGGGATGTTGATGACCACTGCTACCTCTCAGCCACTCTGTACTGATTTCCTGAACAGTGGTGATATGAGTGGACACAAACATTGGATCATGAGACAAAATAGTATAAGTTATAGTATGAGGGATGCAAGTAAAACTTGATCCTGTAACTCACTCAATTTAACTTTGAACTTTTCTTTCTTGTTGTTGTATAGTGATTTTGTATTATAATGATGTATAATAAATTATTTCCAAGCATTACCAAATGTAGTTTACATTAATTAATTAATACATAGTTTGAAATTCCAAAATAACTAACAGTTAATCAACATTGTCCATATGTTCCTGATCATGTCATATTGTCCATATGTTCCTGATCATGTCGTATTGTCCATATGTTCCTGATCATGTCGTATTGTCCATGTGTTCCTGATCATGTCGTATTGTCCATATGTTCCTGATCATGTCATATTGTCCATATGTTCCTGATCATGTCATATTGTCCATATGTTCCTGATCATGTCGTATTGTCCATATGTTTCTGATCATGTCGAATTGTCCATATGTTCCTGATCATGTCATATTGTCCATATTTTCCTGATCATGTCGTATTGTCCATATGTTCCTGATCATGTCGTATCATTTCTTTTCTTAGAAGAGAAACAGAAGTAGAACTTTGTTTATATAATATTGTAATTGTTTTTAATTTTAATCAGCCTAACATGTAAATTAAACATGTGTCTTTAGTATTTCATGTTGGTTTTTGTACTTTCTTTCCCCTTCTTCAGCTTTATTTTAGCAACTACCTACTGAGTCAGATATACTACAGGTATTTGTCTGATCTGATCAGCACCGTCCAAATGTCAGAAGACGTGCCAAATAAAATCATAAGTCATAAAGGTCATAAAAGAACAGGTGAGAAGCTCGTATTTTTTTTTTAATTTGTCAAGACCAAATATTTAAAAAAAAATGGGATGATAGGATAATGGCTTGTGTGAATTATCAATAGGCTTTGAATTAATATTACAGAAAGTGACGCGTCATCAGAGCACAGCACTGGAAGCCACAGCACTGGGGCTGAGAGCATCATCTCACGTAACACTTTGTTGGCAGTTGATACAAGGAAGACACGCAAAGTAGGAGTTATTGAAGGGGACTTTACCATGAATATGGACATGTTGAATCCAGATGACCTCTGGAAAAGACCTGCGGCTAAGTATGTTCTTATTTAAGAAAAAAAAATTTTTTTTTATTATGTATAGCCTCATTTCTAAATTAGGAACTATCTATTAAAGTCATGTAATAGATTCGTATGATTAAAGATGCTGAAATACAACAAAAGTAAAGTTAGACCGCCCAGTAATAATCATTATGTTTCATACTTGTCACTAAGCACACTTTGAATATTTTCACCCAAAATTTTTTTTTTATATTAAATCAGAACTGATTCTTCCTCCATTGCCAGCAATTTGATTCTGGGCTCAGTGAATGAACTTGGCCAATTTGTCTCACACTTTGAACATGACGCAGAGGTCGAGAAAAAGAAAGGTCAGTTTCTCTTTGTACTCTATGTAGGTAATAATTTGTGTTTCCAGACCAAAGTTGAGTTGAGTTGAGCTTGTTTTTTATTGGCATTTGTTACCATAGTAACATAATAAAACAGTTGATTTTCAAAACATTTTCCAAGACATTATGCTTAGAAACTTAAAACAATGACCATATTTATGTATTATTTTTTTGTTAACACTGTTCTGTTTTTTCAATGAAAATTCCTTCTCTAAATTTACTAATTTTAATAAATGTGGCTATACGGTTACTCCAATACTCAATACATTCAGTTATACTGGTCTGGCACTGTTACTCCAATGCTCGATACCTTAAGTTGTACTGGTCTGGCACTGTTACTCCAATGCTCGATACCTTAAGTTGTACTGGTCTGGCACTGTTACTCCATTGCTTGATACCTTAAGTTGTACTGGTCTGGCACTGTTACTCCAATGCTCGATACCTTAAGTTGTACTGGTCTGGCACTGTTACTCCATTGCTCGATACCTTAAGTTGTACTGGTCTGGCACTGTTACTCCATTGCTCGATACCTTAAGTTGTACTGGTCTGGCACTGTTACTCCAATGTTCGATACCTTAAGTTGTACTGGTCTGGTTCATCGCAAACCAGCCACTTGTTGTTGTTTTTTCAGCAATGAAATGTAAAAAAATCTTTATTTATTTATTTATATATTTATTTATTTATATATTTATTTATTTATATATTTATTTATTTATTTATATATTTATTTATTTATTTATATATTTATTTACTCATTTATTTGTGAAAAATATTTCAGGTCCTCTGTTGTTTAAAAGATGGAAAGAAAAAGAGAAGGTCAGGGGTCATGCTTATGAACTAATTTTTAGAAAAACAAATAAATTGAAATTAGACCATTTAAAAAAATATTGTCTGTACCTTGAAAAATGTTTTATGGCCATGATGTGCACCATTAGTTATTTAAGCTCATGATGCTAAAAGTTGTTTTTTTTCTATCTGCCCAGGAAGAGGAAGAGATGGCTCTCCGCATTGCTCAGATGATCATCACCGACGTGAACACAATGACCAAGACAGGTGAAAGCATGTTGAAAAATCCCAGAAGCTGACAAATAAGCGTCATAGATCATGGGTGTTTCTCATTAATGCGTCACTTGGGGTTAACCCAGATACGAAAATTTTCTTCCCAGCAGGCAAAGTCTAAGTGACGGCTGGAGTGATAGATGGGTGCAGCCTGACGTTGTTGATGTTATCGTGATCAAGTGTACATAATACAGAACCTATGTACACAAGTGTACATAATATAGAACCTATGTACATAACTAACAAAATACATTTCTATTTTTCTATCTGTATATTGAACTCGTATTCCCACTTTGATTTCAACATTACAGAAAACAAAGAAACTTCATAACTCCCCCCAGCTCCCCCATCTGTTTTTCCATGTAACTCTCACCAAGGCAAAAAATTGAATGTTATTTATTGATAAATCATCATCCACTTGTTCTATTTATTTCAGTATCAATCTGATTTTAACTGTGTAGGTTTTATTTAATTTATTTACTGAAAGCATTTATTGCGAGGAGATAACAGTTAAGAGCTTTTTGGCATTGAAGGTTTTCATGGTACTTGTAGCCCTGCCCTCAAATAAAGAGATAATTGTACTAATAAATATTAGTATTAGTACCTGTACTACACATTTTGTTGTGCATGTAGGTATTACAATTTGTGACTTTATATTTATTTGTTCAATTTTTCAACACAGAAAAACTTTCAATCTAGTATATACATGTATTAAACTGTTGTTAATGAGGTAATCCCATTCAAACTGTGTTTATTTCATGTTGATATCTGTAATCTATGGTATTGAAATATATCAAATTTTTCTTTCATCTTTTCATAACACATGTATTTACACACAACACACCTCAAATAAAAAAAAACTGGTCATCAATGTACAGTTTAGGAATTATTGCCATTTTATGTGTCCACCATTTTCATTGATAATGCACCAGTGTAGATATCAAAAGTTAACATCTGAGCAGTTATTCAGTTGTACAGGTAGATTTTTCTCAACATATTTTTAAAAAATCATGACTAAAGAATATTTTTTCTAAAACTCAACTCAGTGCCTTTGCGATTCTGAATTAGGATATGAAACTTGAATCTTCTTTGTTTCTGTAAATGACATCATGCTTCGTGCATTAAATTTTGTAAACTATTAAAGGAGCGCTATATTTTGTAATATCGGAGAAATAATTTTGCTGGGTATTGATGGTCAGCATTATTTGACTGTGCAACTATGTAGTGTTATTCCATCACCTAGCAACTAGGTATTGCATCTATTTTCTAAAATGTGGCTGGAGTTTTTTTTTGGTCCAGTTTTTATTGAATCTGTCATTTATTGGTAAATTCCTGACAACTTTAATAACAGAACAATGTGAGCATTGACAATGTTGACCTGGATATGAGTTGTTTTTTTTTTTACCTGTAAACTTCCTCTAATTACAAAACTTCATTTATATTTCCATTTATATTATGGAAAATCAACAATGCCATTTTAATAAACAAAACAATGTGAAATTCTAAATAACAGGTTGAATTATTTTACTATCAAACTTTTGTGATTTTTTTTTTAACTGAATGGGGTACACAATTCACTGATTTGTTTTGGTTCTATATTCGATACCAAAGTTTATAATTTTTTTGTTGGAGGTAAAAAAAATTTGTGTCATTAAGTATTACCTTTTTTTGTTACTCATATCTATAATAAACTTTATGTGCTTACTTCTACTACTTAACTTCATCTGTGTTTTTAAAAAAGAGAATTTATTTCATCATATAAATACTAAAATCCTTTACATCTACACCTCAAAAAAATAAAACTATTTTTGTTCAATAGAAACAAATCTCTTCTCATTACAAACCAATAAAAAATGTGATGGATTATTGATTTGTAAATCAAGTTTACCAATATGTATGTCTTTCACTTGATGAGTTGATACTTTTTTGTAATGTATTTGCATAATGAGGAGAAAAACTGAAATTTTTATGATCTCATGTGGTTTTTGTTTTTTTGTTAATATTATAAACTACAATAGGAATACCAAACAATGTTACTACAATAGGAATACCAAACAATGTTTGTACCAAACTGCAATAGGAATACCAAACAATGTTTGTACCAAACTACAATAGGAATACCAAACAATGTTTGTACCAAACTACAATAGGAATATCAAACAATGTACAAATAGCAAGTTTTTTTTATTGAAGCAGTAATAATTTTATATACATATCTCAAAAAAAAAATGAAATAAAAATATATATTGCATAGTAATTCATCAACTTTGATACAGTTCTATAATCTTTAAAATAAAATAATACAAATTCTTTTTAAGTACAACATTTTACATAAAAAAATATGTACATCATAAATTACTTCAAAACAATGAATAGTTTGTCATAGTTATAAAAATTTTTTGTCAATATAATAAACGTCAAAAAAATGTAAAAATATAATACATCGTGACATATGGAGGTGACATTCAGTGTAAATGGCATCTCTGAAAGTTTTTTTTAAATATTTGTAGCAATAAAATGGTAAAAAAAGATTTTCCTTATGTTGATTAACAACAAAAAAAGGTTTTGACTAAACAGTCAAAATTTTGTACTTATAGTGAGACTAAAAATGTTGAACAGTAGATTACAGTTTTAGACTGTAAGGAAATAAAATTATCTAAGAAAGGAAATAAAATGATCTAAGACAAAAAAAATTCTGTAAAAAGTAAATTCAGACAAAAGATAATATGGCCATTTAACCACCATCAATAACAGTAGTCAATCAATAACAGTAGTCAATCAATAACAGTGGTCAATCCTATGTGATTATTATCCAGAACATTTATCAACAAAATAATTTACCTTAAAACTTAAGTCCAGTAATAGTGCTTTATGTAAAAAAAAATCTCATAAAAAAATATTTTTTTAAAATAACAATGTTATAATTAAATGAAATTCAAGAGACAACTGGACGATTTCTGACAACTGCATAAACACATGATGAGAACAAAAAAAGTACAGACAAACTGGGAGAGTCTTGAAATTCAAAATTTGTCTTAGTCACGGAAAATAGAATTGACAGCAGACATTATGATGACATGTCATCTATAAATACTTAACTAGACAATTTGAACATCTATATTTATGACAATGTAACAACATAAAACTTAAGTTTTTCTGGAGGTAATGGCTGCTTTGATGGAAGTGAATGAATAATTGGGGCATGTGGAATGTTGCTGGCATGTTAGATGGGCACATGGAATGTTGCCGACACGTTAGAAGGGCATGTGGAATGTTGCTCGCATGCTAGAAGGGCACATAGAATGTTGCTGGCATGTTAGAAGGGCACAAGGAATGTAGCTGACATGTTAAAAGGGTATGTGGAATGTTGCTGGCATGCTAGAAGGGCACATGGAATGTTGCTGGCATGTTAGAAGGGCATGTGGATTGTTGCTGGCATGCTAGAAGGGCACATGGAATGCTGCTGACATGTTAGAAGGGCATGTGGAATGTTGCTGGCATGCTAGAAGAGCACATGGAATGTTGCTGACATGTTAGAAGGGCATGTGGAATGTTGCTCGCATGCTAGAAGGGCACATGGAATGTTGCTGGCATGCTAGAAGAGCACATGGAATGTTGCTGACATGTTAGACGATTGAAAACACTAATGCATCAGTTTGAACATGAAAACCTAACTATGGCAACAGTTTTTACACAAATGTCATAGTCAATTACAATGGCCGGATTTTAACACTTTTGATTAAGGCTGTGAAGTGTAACAAAAAGTTGGGAACGTCAATAGTTATTGGAGATGTCAATAGTTATTGGAGATGTCAATAGTTATTGGAGATGTCAATAGTTATTGCCCAAAACAATATTTAAGAAATGGGAATTTTTTATCTTCACATTTTCTTACATTCAAGCAATGCATGAATACATTCAGCTACAGTTAGCAACAGTTCAATTCTAAAGGTTTTAACTAAAAGACTTAATATTCAGGCATTCAAAAGTTTCAATTAGTAGAAAAGATCTCATAACATTAGTGGCTGTGAGGGAAGCTGAGCACACAATCTAATTTAATTTTACATTTTTTCAATACTGGGGGAACGTAAATCAGCTAAGAATTTATAAAATCTTTTATTAATCTTTGTTCATATCTGCATTAATTATGAAAAAAATATATTTCAATAAAATACTCATGTCCAAGAAAGAACCCATAATGTTGCTTGAAATGTTTACTAAGGAATCACTACTGGCATTGAAATATAGCAAACAAAAAAAATGGAAAATGTTATTAAGCAAAAGAAACTCTTTTCCCACAATGAGAAAATTTATGTTTGATACATTCTAATAAGTTTTGTATTTTTCATTCAGTTTCCAATTAAGTTTTTGTGAAAGTCAATCTTCTATCAATATGGAGATACCTAAATGTACTTAAGTGGCCTATCAATAGGGAGATACCTAAATGTACTTAAGTGGCAAAGTTGTATTTTTTCACTACACAGATTGTAACAGAGTTTCTGAATTTTCAAATTATAGCCTCTTCAGTTAGTTGAAATTATTCCTGAGAAAAAGAAAGGGATTTAACTCTTCAACATTACACTGTCAGGAGTACTCAGGAGTACATCAGGAGTATTGATAACTGAATAAAATAAAATGGCACCTCATGCAACCATTCACTGGCCAATAAACAAAACACTAAAAAATGTCTTAGGCTAGTAAAATTTCTTATCAAATGGACAATGTACTGAATAAACAAAGATTGTTGTACAACTGTAGTGCAGTCTGGATTAGATTCCTGCTTGACAAACTAAACAGTTCAGTAGAACCAACATCTTACAATGAGTGTAAAAATGATTTTAAAAAATGCTACACTAAAAACATTTACTAAATTTTTTAACTGTTTCTCAAACTGAAACATTTTGTATGCTCAACACAAAAGATGCAGTGTAAATCTAGAAAACACATGGAATTCTTTCTAAGAATGACACAATAAGTCCTTTTATCAAAACAAAATCTTAAGATTTCCAAAATAGTACTTGAAAATGAAGAAAAAATGCACTGGTTGAAAACTTTGGACAAAATCTTGTCACTAAATAATAGCTTACATAATAATGACCTATATATTGACATTATACTGACAAACCTACTGACATACATACTAATGATATAATGTCAGAAAACAAAACTGTCACATGCAGACCTAGTCAATGATTTGTATCGTGACATAACAAAATAAAACTCCGTATCATTCCTATATCACATATAAAATTACTGGAGAAGCCAAGAGGAAATTTATGGAATGTGCATTGCAATGATAAAATCAAACAATGTGAACAACATGGCATCATCACAATAAAAATCATAAAACAACATGGCATCATCACAACAGCAACAATCATTATGGCAATAAATAATATCACTAAGTGAAATGAACACAGTTCTGTGGGTGACAGGATGTATGTACAGAGGGACATGTGTCGGTGACAGGATGTATGTACAGAGGGACATGTGTCAGTGACAACTGGTTAAACCAATCAGGCAAGGAAGGGAAGGTAGTCTATGCTAACATCGAGAAGAATGTAGAACAAAATTCGGTGGGATGTTTCTTTTGGGGTCATTATGACACGTCCTGTTATTGGCGAGGGAAGATTTCTGGGACTTGTCATCAAAGTCAGCAGACACAGCATTATCTCCCTGTAAATTATAGGTGATGGTGCTGGTTTGGGCCATGTCTGTCGATGGTTTGACCGATGTGGGAATGTTTGTATTACTGCCAGGTTTTTTAAACTTTGAGTTGTATAAACTGATCTGAGCAGCCGCAAGTTTGGACTTGTACTCAGCATGACCGTTTTCCGAATCCCAGTTTAGACCACGGTCCTGTGAAGAAATATGGAGTTTACTGTTCATGGTCACATTTTGAGAACCTGTAGAATTTTGGGAAGATTGTCTAGATATTCCCTGCCTGTGTCCTCTACCCATGTTATAGTGAGTAAACTCTGTCGATAGTCGAGAACTGTCAGCAGGTTTGACGTAAGGAGGTGGAGGACCACTAGGCCGGAAGCCTCTCTCAAGGCTGTTAGTAAGTGACCTATGATCTTTGACTTTTGGCGACTCCCTAGCACCAAGGGGTCGATAAATTGTAGAAAGATTTGATGAGGAAGTTGAATACTGACTACTGATGCTGTTGCTGCTCTCAGGGCGAGACTGGAGAGCATTCGTCTTTACTAGCGGAACAGCTGGTAGAGTGAGGGACTGGCTGCAGGTGGCAACAGGTTTCCTTGACAAGGCCGGCCTGGCGGTGTGTTTGGATATCTGATTAGGGAATAAAACGTTAGACAGTGGGCTTAACGGCGGCTGATCTGTATCGTTTCCTGTTTCATCGTTTGAAGCTCGACTGAATGGTGAGGAGGAGCCAGACGAGTATGTGAAGGACGGAGTCCTGTTGACAAATTCCTGGGTGTACTGCCCTTTGTCCTGATTCACGTGAACTGGGGGAGGAACTGTCTTCAGCTGAACCTGACCTTTGAACCCGCTGTTCTCAGAGTGGTAGCCACTGGACACAGAAGACTGCATGATGCTCTCTGCCCCTTCACTATTGTCCGAAGAGATGCTGTTTTCCCCGCTGCCGACCACGGCTTGTCCAGGGCTGATCTGTGTCAATTTGGTCGAGCTAAAGGCTGAAGATGTTTTTAGTTGAGAAAGACCCGGGCTAGGACATTTAGGTCCACCATTTGGGAAAAGAGCACTGTATGCAGATTTTGAGTTCTGCAATTTTTTGCTCTGGAAAAAGTCTGCATTATTAGTAGCAAGGTTTGACTGGGTCATTCCGGTCTTATTTTGTGTCACATGTTTATCATACTGTTGACTAGATGATGACGAGCCCCCAGCAGATCTCAGGCTGTGAAATCCAGTGCTGACACTCTCGGTGTCGCTGGTATCAGAAGATGCAGAAAATGATGGGGTTCGTGTCTGGGGAGCTGCTAAGAAATTTTGAGGAACTGGCTTAGACCTGTTAGGTGGATGCTTTCTGCTGGCCTCAAGTGAGTGATAGAGGCTTTGCCTCTGCATGTTCTCGACAGCAACCCTCTGACTGGCAACATCAGCCAGCACCTTCATGGCAATATCTTCGCTGGTCTTACTGGAGGTCATCTCTGAATTCAGCAACAATGGCTCTGTGCGCTGTGAACTATTGTAGGCTTTGTTTGAGAAGGACGAGTTCTCTGACAGGTTGGACGTACTTGACTGCTTTATCATTTGAAATGTTGTTTTAGGTAATGGTCCGCTCATGGTGTTTTCCTCTTTACGAAACTCTGTAATGGCTGTGTTAGTGTAATGATATTCAGCGCCATTTTTGGACTCATTTTGTGAATCAAAGGAAATTTCTTGACTGATTAAATTGTCAGCAAAAGTGACAGATTTTGTTGGGCCATCACTGACACTGGAGCTGATGTTACTACGAAGAGAATGTGACGTGCGATTGAGAAATCCTCCGGAAAAATTGTTTCTGCCACTTCCTGAAAGCTTCAAGCTGTTTGTGCTTTCAAAATGTTTACCGATGGGTTTTGATTGGTCAATATCATGTTCATATCTTGCGACAACTACAGAGGAAGCAGAATCGCTAGGGAGATTTGATTCCAGTGAAAATGGTATAGGAAGAGCAGGTTCACAAGTTTCCTTGGCTTTTTCAGTTTTCTGTGGAGTTGTACCGTACATTGTGCGTATTTTGGCCTGGTGAGACAGCTGGATGGCTGGGTCGAGTAGAGGTGATTGAGGTGAGTGTGGAGACACAGACGGAGTTGACACTTCAGATATGCTGGATCGGGAAAGTGAATCATCAACTCGTCTGCCAGATAGGCTTCCCTAAAAAAACCAAGATAAACAAATGTGTTCAGATTTTATATGTAAGATTAGTTGAATATAACAATAATTATATTCTAATGTAAGTTTAGTTGAATATAAAAATAATTATATTCTAATGTAAGTTTAGTTGAATATAAAAATAATTATATTCTAATGTAAGTTTAGTTGAATATAAAAATAATTATATTCTAATTTGCCAAGTAAGTAAAAAAAAATTATGTATCAAGTAGCTGATACATAAGGTATAAAGATAAGTTATGGAGATTCAAACCTATTGGTCAAGTAGCCGATACATAAGGTATAAAGATAAGTTATGGAGATTCAAACCTATTGGTCAAGTAGCCGATACATAAGGTATAAAGATAAGTTATGGAGACTCAAACCTATTGGTCAAGTAGCCGATACATAAGGTATAAAGATAAGTTATGGAGACTCAAACCTATTGGTCAAGTAGCCGATACATAAGGTATAAAGATAAGTTATGGAGATTCAAACCTATTGGTCAAGTAGCCGATACATAAGGTATAAAGATAAGTTATGGAGACTCAAACCTATTGGTCAAGTAGCCGATACATAAGGTATAAAGATAAGTTATGGAGACTCAAACCTATTGGTCAAGTAGCCGATACATAAGGTATAAAGATAAGTTATGGAGACTCAAACCTATTGGTCAAGTAGCCGATACATAAGGTATAAAGATAAGTTATGGAGATTCAAACCTATTGGTCAAGTAGCCGATACATAAGGTATAAAGATAAGTTATGGAGACTCAAACCTATTGGTCAAGTAGCCGATACATAAGGTATAAAGATAAGTTATGCAGACTCAAACCTATTGGCCAAGTAGCCGATACATAAGGTATAAAGATAAGTTATGGAGACTCAAACCTATTGGTCAAGTAGCCGATACATAAGGTATAAAGATAAGTTATGG
Organism: Bulinus truncatus; assembly: GCA_021962125.1. NCBI lineage: Eukaryota > Metazoa > Mollusca > Gastropoda > Planorbidae > Bulinus > Bulinus truncatus. The sequence goes on along the minus strand of JAGDYQ010000081.1, from coordinate 3,420,450 downwards.
AGACTCAAACCTATTGGTCAAGTAGCCGATACATAAGGTATAAAGATAAGTTATGGAGATTCAAACCTATTGGTCAAGTAGCCGATACATAAGGTATAAAGATAAGTTATGGAGACTCAAACCTATTGGTCAAGTAGCCGATACATAAGGTATAAAGATAAGTTATGGAGACTCAAACCTATTGGTCAAGTAGCCGATACATAAGGTATAAAGATAAGTTATGGAGATTCAAACCTATTGGTCAAGTAGCCGATACATAAGGTATAAAGATAAGTTATGGAGACTCAAACCTATTGGTCAAGTAGCCGATACATAAGGTATAAAGATAAGTTATGGAGACTCAAACCTATTGGTCAAGTAGCCGATACATAAGGTATAAAGATAAGTTATGGAGACTCAAACCTATTGGTCAAGTAGCCGATACATAAGGTATAAAGATAAGTTATGGAGATTCAAACCTATTGGTCAAGTAGCCGATACATAAGGTATAAAGATAAGTTATGGAGACTCAAACCTATTGGTCAAGTAGCCGATACATAAGGTATAAAGATAAGTTATGCAGACTCAAACCTATTGGCCAAGTAGCCGATACATAAGGTATAAAGATAAGTTATGGAGACTCAAACCTATTGGTCAAGTAGCCGATACATAAGGTATAAAGATAAGTTATGGAGACTCAAACCTATTGGTCAAGTAGCCGATACATAAGGTATAAAGATAAGTTATGGAGACTCAAACCTATTGGTCAAGTAGCCGATACATAAGGTATAAAGATAAGTTATGGAGATTCAAACCTATTGGTCAAGTAGCCGATACATAAGGTATAAAGATAAGTTATGGAGACTCAAACCTATTGGTCAAGTAGCCGATACATAAGGTATAAAGATAAGTTATGCAGACTCAAACCTATTGGCCAAGTAGCTGCTACATAAGGTATAAAGATAAGTTATAGAGACTCAAACCTATTGGTCAAGTAGCCGATACATAAGGTATAAAGATAAGTTATGCAGACTCAAACCTATTGGCCAAGTAGCTGCTACATAAGGTATAAAGATAAGTTATAGAGACTCATGTGATACCTGCAACAAGAAAGAGTTCCTGTTTGAGTTCTTCACTTTTTCCATCTCAGCCGGGTTGAATAATGACCGCTTTCCTTTGGAGTAGGGGGAGAGTGGTGGGGTGACAGACGACTTGGAGAATGTGGAGGAGGAGGGTGCTGACTGGGTGGATGACAGACTCTCCATGCTGCTGGACGAATCAAGGTGAAGCGAGTGCGGGGCCTCTTGGGTATCTGTAACATATAAATACTGCGGTGTTAGACTTGGGTATCTGTAACATATAAATACTGCGGTGTTAGACTTGGGCATCTGTAACATATAAATACTGCGGTTTTAGACTTGGGTATCTGTAACATATAAATACTGCGGTGTTAGACTTGGGTATCTGTAACATATAAATACTGCGGTGTTAGACTTGGGCATCTGTAACATATAAATACTGCGGTGTTAGACTTGGGTATCTGTAACATATAAATACTGCGGTGTTAGACTTGGGTATCTGTAACATATAAATACTGCGGTGTTAGACTTGGGTATCTGTAACATATAAATACTGCGGTGTTAGACTTGGGTATCTGTAACATATAAATACTGCGGTGTTAGATTTGGGTATCTGTAACATATAAATACTGCGGTGTTAGACTTGGGTATCTGTAACATATAAATACTGCAGTATGAAATTTAAATTTTCTCATAATTTTCAGCATTGATTGATTCAAACCAATATGGCTTAAGAAATATTAAAAACAATTATTTCACAGATCATTAAATGCAAGTACAAGCCACTGACTTGTAATGAAAGCTGAAAATAAGATTTGAAAGAAAAATTTATTGAAATTCTTTGTTTCCTTTTATTTAAAAAAAGATCAAAGAAAATGTTACTTGAAAAATAATTCAGTCAAAACGTCATAGCCTGTGTTCAAGCTGGAAGTTATCTTGGTATAATTCAGTCAAAACGTCATAGCCTGTGTTCAAGCTGGAAGTTATCTTGGTATAATTCAGTCAAAACGTCATAGCCTGTGTTCAAGCTGGAAGTTATCTTGGTATAATTCAGTCAAAACGTCATAGCCTGTGTTCAAGCTGGAAGTTATCTTGGTATAATTCAGTCAATAGTCAAAACGTCATAGCCTGTGTTCAAGCTGGAAGTTATCTTGGTATAATTCAGTCAATAGTCAAAACGTCATAGCCTGTGTTCAAGCTGGAAGTTATCTTGGTATAATTCAGTCAATAGTCAAAACGTCATAGCCTGTGTTCAAGCTGGAAGTTATCTTGGTATAATTCAGTCAATAGTCAAAACGTCATAGCCTGTGTTCAAGCTGGAAGTTATCTTGGTCTTTCATACATAATGCATTAGGGTGCAGGAAAAAAATCAAATGACTTACCAAATATAGATACTAAAGCCTGCAGTGCAAACTGTAGGTGGCGCCTGATGGCTTGTTTACTCAGACGTAGAGTCACATTGTCACCACCAACATCCACAAGGTCAAGGCCTGAGAAATAAAAACATTTTTTTTTAATTTTTTTTTGCATTTGATTTTGTAATGGAACCAAAAGGTTAAATGAACGGAACCAATATTCTTAATGAACATAACGTACATTCTTAATGAACGGAACGCACATTCTTAATGAACGGAACGCATATTCTTAATGAACATAATGTATATTCTTAATGAACGGAACCAATATTCTTAATGAACATAATGTATATTCTTAATGAACAGAACGCATATTCTTAATGAACAGAACGAGTGGAACCAATATGTTGGTTAGAATCTCTTGGCCAAGACAAGACTCACCCAGAGAGGCCAGAAACTCATGACACCCTGACACGCCCCACAGGTTGACATCCACCATGACATCTATCCCAGACTCCTTGGCTGACAACTTACTGAGAATCTCACGAAGCTGAAACATAAAACACAATAAAATTACAAACCAACCATGTTGTTTGTTGTTTTGATTTATATTGTTAAACTTTTGACGAAGAAGGAAAACTGACCACATTGATGAGGGCTTCCCCGACCCCAAAGTTGTTGACAAACTTGGCCATGACATTCACCGAACTAGTGGGCAGACCTAACAGAAAACAGTCATCATTGATTAGTCATTCTTGTTGATACAGTGATTCAATTTACTTCAAAGCTATAAAGTTCTCAAAATAAACACCAGCACATGTACAAAAATATACATTATACATATTTATATATATAGATATACATTATATCAATAAACAGGACATGGATAGTTGAATTGCAGCTAAGGTCATCTCCATGACAACATGTGTAAATAGTGCCACAAGGCCAAACTACTATTGAATCCTAGGTTACATCATTAAATTTTTAAAAATATAGATGACATTAAAATTTCATGTCTCCATTTTTAGAGGAATACTACTTCCTCTTTGTTTTCAGTGTGGTGTGTTTCTAATTGTCCAGATCAGCTGATAAATTAGCACTGGTGCAAAATATTGAGGTATCATCATTGTAAAGTTATACTGCCAGTAAAATATTGAGGTACCATCATTGTAAAGTTATACTGCCAGTAAAATATTGAAGTATCATCATTGCAAAGTTATACTGCCAGTAAAATAACCGAAAAGTGAGATAAGTGCAATAAAAAGGTAAACATTAACCAAAGTTGAGTTAAAGACAGAGAACTGTATAAATACTAAACCCTTTTGTGAAATAAATTGTATTAAAATGATAACTTTGATATACCATCGCCAATATTAGTAATTTTTAATTTATAGAGATTATACAACACATTATTATAAAAATGCAGAATCGATACTTTAGTAAAAATACCAATTATTTAGCATGTCTGAACATTAAATTCAACAGAGAAAATAAAGTGCATATATTCCAAGAGACACACAACATGGGCGTCGCTAGGAATTTTTCCAGGGGGGGGGGGGGGCAAATAACTTTATGACATTTTTTTTAAATGCAATAGGGGGGGGGGGGCGGAGCAAATTCCCCCCCCCCCTTATATGACATCTATTCAAAATGTAGGGGGGGGGGGCAAATGCCCCCCCTTGACCCCCATGAATACGCCCATGCACACAAGTAGATGGACTGTAAAACTCCATATTGTTGAGGCTATTTTTACATATGAATCAATGGGAGTTTTCTGGCACCATTCACTTCAGTGTAAAAAAAAGGCGTTAGCTGCAATGTGTCTATTGTGTCTGCACTGACCTAAGAAAGCCTGAAGACTTGCACTGGTCTGGGTCAATCTGTCACTTGGATCTGACTGGGGGAAGAAGACTGCAGGCGGGAGGCCACCCGTGGAAGGTTCAAACCTAAAACCTATGGCCTGCAACAATTCTTTCCATCCAGATACCTGGCCAACTTTATTCTCAATACTCTGTTGTGTGGTGAACATGGAGTTTTTACAACCCTGTTGAATTCTTTGAAGAGATTTTTCTACCTAGAAATAAAAGAGTAGCGTGTTGAATTCTTTAAGAGATTTTTCTACCTAGAAATAAAAGAGTAGCGTGTTGAATTCTTTGAAGAGATTTTTCTACCTAGAAATAAAAGAGTAGCGTGTTGAATTCTTTGAAGAGATTTTTCTACCTAGAAATAAAAGAGTAGCATGTTAAATTTAGTCTAGAACAATGAATTAGTCTAATTAGTATAGTTATTGTTCTATGATATAACTGCAGCTAATTCATAATGAACTTTCAATTTAGTAAATGTATTTTTTCATCCTATTTTTCTATTGTTTTAAATTAAAATTAAATTTTGATATTTGTGCGACAGCAACAATATGTGATTTAAAATATAATTTATGTAGCTGACTAAAGTGAAGGAAAAAAATTAATTTTAATGAATCGATTTTGACAGTCATGCAATCTACACCTCTTGACCGCACTTCCACTCAATTGTTCTTAAGGTTTACTTTAATCATTGGTTTACTTTAATCATTGGTTTACTTTAATCATTGGCTATGTTCAACAAACTGATGATTCATAGCAACAGAAAAGTTATGTTTATATTTCTCTTCGTAATAGGTGAACAATTTACAGACAAGCAAGTTTTTGTTTTTAATCTCATTCCAAAATACTTTTTATAGTAACTTTTATTTTCTTTAAAATATACAGCATATCCTTTTGTTCATTAAAAAATATAATTAAATCAAACACATTTTTTAGAAGCACTATGTTGTTCAGTTTTGTTCATGAGAGAATAGATAGACCCACATAACTACTGAATCAAAATATAATAATCTCAAAGTGGAACTTTTGTTGGTTTTTTTAACACAAATTTTGTCAAGTCTATGACAGGTGTGAAGGTATTTCAAGTCTATGACAGGTGTGAAGGTATTTCAAGTCTATGACAGGTGTGAAGGTATTTCAAGTCTATGACAGGTGTGAAGGTATTTCAAGTCTATGACAGGTGTGAAGGTATTTCAAGTCTATGACAGGTGTGAAGGTATTTCAAGTCTATGACAGGTGTGAAGGTATTTCAAGTCTATGACAGGTGTGAAGGTATTTCTAGTAGAAATATATGAGGACCAAAATGAAAATTCAGTTTTGAATGTTAACTTACCAGGTGAAGGAGAACCTTGAGTGTCTGTCTACATGTACCATGAGCTGCCACTATTTGACCTAGGGCGTGACCCATCAACGCCACTTTTGAGCTGAGTGTAATGTCTGACCCAACCAGCACCCAGCCACCCCAGTTGGACGGGTGTGAGAAATGGGCAGTGGTCTGGACAGCCCTGACCGCCATGGACAGAGCTTTAGTCACGCGAACTCCGTCCAAAAGGGCAGTGTAGAGGGTCTTCATCAGGAGCTTGGAGGCTGTGTCCGGCACTGGCCATAGGGAGAACAGAACACACTGAGCCCCAGCGGAAATGAGGGCTCTGGTCAGTCCCACCACACCATCTGTGTTAATCCTGCCCGCTCGGTCGTCGGTGTAGCCAGAGTTCAGGACAACTAGCTTAGCTCTGAGCTTAAGATTTAGGATGTCGGCAGCTGTCAGCAGGTACTCTGACAGTGATGGCCCACCCATGGCTCCTATGTCACTGGCACTGTCGTCAGAGTCCATCAGCGGCAAATGTTGACTGGGGCTTGAAAGAAATTCACCAGGGGACAGCACTACAGAAGAGAGTTTCCATGATATGTGAGTGGCAAAGTGGATTACCTCCACCTGTTCTATCTGGTGCAGCACTGCACCCTTAGTGGCCTCCGAGCCAATCAAAGGCCGGCATGTTAAAAGTTCACCGAGAATCCTCGCCTCAAACTCAGCACCAGGGATCTCCTGTAGGTGCCAATGTTGGCAAATGGCAGGCGTGAGACGGGGATTACCCACAACGAGCGCACCCGACGAGTGAACGAGTGGACGTCCTCTGGTGTCATTCTGGGCATTCTGTAATGCACTGATAGATGGCACAATAATGGTGGTGAACTTCTCAAACAGAAAATGATCAGCTTGTTCTCTCCGCAGCATTAGGAATGGAATGAGGTACAAGTCACCTTGTAAGACCAACACTAAGTCAATGGGGTCAGAGGTCACAGGGCTACTTCCACTACCACTATGCATAGATTCTGTCTCTTTCAGCTCAGCAATAGTTGCTTCCATCGGCTCGATGAGAAACTGATAGAGAAGTGTCAAAGGAGACTTTCCACTCCCAAACTTGGACCTGGGCACAAGTTTTCTGCTCCCGCTGTGAAGGCTACCACTTCCAAGGCTGGTCAAGCCCACACTCCTCATGCTGCCACCAAAACTGTTCAGCACATTGCTAGATATACTCGCTCTGCCAGTGCTGAATATGCTGCCAAGGCTGTAACTGCTGACGTTCAGGTTGTGGCTGCGGTTCAGCATGGCCAGGAAGCCTGTCCTGTCGGTGTCAGCATTCAACTTGTCCCCCAGTTCCTCAAGTTGCAGCTGGAACACATCATCAACTTCACTGTCAGTGTCACTGTACTCTTGTCCAGTTAAAATGGAACTCGATCTGATGAGAACACAACAAGTTAGTCTTTTCATAGATACATTTAAAGTGTTATATAGAAATTTAATTGCTATTATGCAGGGTTTAGTTGATCAAACATGAGATATCTTTCATGTTTTAAGTTTGTAGATAATATGTGGCCATTTGAGGTCGTAGAATGTGGCCTTTCAAGTTGGTAGATAGAATGTGACCACTAAAGTTGGTAGATAAAATGTGCCCTTGTAAACCTGCACAGCGGACAAGAATCAATAGGGAAAGTGACAATGTTCAAAATTTTGCACCTTTAGACGGTAAAAAGAAAATATTGGCATTCTCTTTAAATTAACATTATCCAGCAATTAGAGCCAATCAGATCTTTAACTTGTTAATGTACAATGGACAGCGGTTATTTAGTTTAAATGCAAATTTCGTCATGTTATAACAATTGACCTAGTCACTGACCTGTGTCCAGTCGATGTGGTTGTAATGTGGCTTTCAATACCCATACATTCCCTGACTTGACCAACACACTGGTCCAGCAGTGAAAGTCCAGAGATGCTGACCATTGAATGAGTGTCCACAACATCGCTGTCACATTCCAGATCACACAGCCGAGTGCAATGAAACTTGACAATACCTGGTGGATGGAAAATAAAATGTTTTTTTATGCCCAGCAATAATCTTTTAAGTTCAATAAGATCTGAGAGGCACTTTATGGGGGGGGGGGGGGGTGGAAATAGCTCTCCGGGGCGGGTGGGGGGGGGGGATCATGATCTGTACATTTTAACAAAGTCAGTGATTCAAGTCTGGCACAACTTGGATCAATCAGACACAACTTGGATCAATCAAGATGAACCAGTGGTGGGGGCTCCAATGAAGAGAACAGGCCCTGTCATGGACACTGTGCCTTTAGAATAAGACAGCACTGGACATGTGTTACATTAAACTGGACAGCCTGTTAAGTAAACAGCCTACAAGTGACCAGTTCTTAAGGGAAGAATGTTTAAGTGAACAGCCTCTAAATGAACTCTACAGAACTTCTTGTAAGTGCGTAAGATTATCTGTCAATCATACATTAGTACTCGGTATATTATGTTGCCCCATCAGATATACATTATCTGTCAATCATACATTAGTACTCGGTATATTATGTTGCCCCATCAGATATACATTATCTGTCAATCATACATTAGTACTCAGTATATTATGTTGCCCCATCAGATATACCAGCTGATCAAGGCCTATGAACTAAGTCAGGAAAGTCTACTCACCTTTCTTCGGAGTCAATAGCCAGCTGTACAGATGACCAGCGGCTATTGAGAAACAAAGGACAATGCTGGCCTGCCTTGAGACTGTAGCTGTGATCTGGTCAATAGAGACTGGCGTCAGGTCCATGGTGGTTCCGTTGAACAATCCTGCAGAGCCTGCTTGCCTCTCAAGAAGTAAATCTATGAAAGCTCTGGTGCAGGCTCTCTCAGCCACCACAAGGGCTTCATCGTGTCGATTTAACGAAACTAAAACTCTCTGTCAGCAAAAGATATAAAAAAAAGGTACAAATTTATAAAAAGACAAAAAATCAAACCGACCAAAATTGATTTATAACTATGTTCCCTGCGATACAAGTAGAAGTACATAACAACATAGACATACTTGTAGTGTCTGATAGCAGGCTGTCTGCAGGTCAAACAGGGACAGCCTGTATTCTGAGCTGCACTGCGACTCCCTGCGTATCATCTCAAACAGATCCGCTGCTCTGTGCAGCTGGTGCTGGCACTGATCCAGGTCACCCGCGGCCCAAAGCGCCAGACCCAGGCGATGCCTTATTTTTGCCTCGTCTTCCCTCCTTCGGAGCTGCTCTGCTATCTGCAAGCCTTGTTGTAAATACTGAACAGCCTGAGTGTAGTGACCAAGACCATGGTGGACTCTCCCTACAGACGAAACAAAAACACGTGTGTGTGCTATAAATACTTTAGTTTTAACCCATGACTCCATCAAAATGACATGCAGGTGAATGGAGGAAGTGTTCTAATGTGTATAAAAATATTTTGTTCATTTACACCTTGCAAACTTGCCTAAATTCTATTTTTGTTCACAAGTATTATTAGCAAATTAAAGTAATTGTCTAAATTGGAAAAAAACAAACTTCCTAGTGTAAATTGTAAAAATAAAATAATAAATGTCATAAATGTCAAATCTTAAACTTTTAAAAATTGATTTACATAATCTATTAATAGATTATAATTTGGTTTTATCTTCACCTTTTAAAAATTATCTATATCATTTTCCTGAACTATTAACAAAAACTTGATTGTATTTATAACAAAAGCCGACCAATGACTGTACCTAAACTACTAAAAGCTAATGTTTTTGCCACTCCATCATTCAACTGTGCTGCTATACTCAGATGTTGTTCCTGGTGTCGAACTGCTTCCTGTAAGTTGCCCAGTGACTCGTATGACAAACCTAAATTTCCATAGGCTCGACCTGAAGACATTTTTTAAAGGTCAATTCAACATGTTGAATTAATTCATAATAATGAGTAAAAACAAAATCTGAAATGTAAACAATTTAAAGTTTAATACAGCAAGACCAAGACTTTTGGCCACACCAAGGTTATTTTTGAAAGATGAAAACAGAACTAAGTCAGCAAGATACAATGGATCCAAGATTTGTTGTATCTATTTACATTTGTCAATGATTATGTTTTCTGTCTATTTTTTTCACTTTTTTTTTTGTAACACAAGATCTAGGCTTACACAAACCCAGAAACATGATATACCTGAATTGGAGTTTTTACCAATGACGAGATATTGTGAGATAATTATTAATAAATGAATGATTTTAAAACAACACGTTAAATTTTTATGTGTTTGCATCTTTTGTACTATCACCACATATGGTTTTACAGGCAAGTGCAACAATGAGTTCTTAAAATGGTTTAATCTTGATGATTTTTCAGTGTGTTCATCATACAACCAGCAAGTGTCAATAATACAGTCAATAGCAGATTTATGTAGTCCTAATACTAAACATTTCCAGTCAATAGCAGATTTGTGTAGTCCTAATACTAAACATTTCCAGTTAATAGCAGATTTGTGTAGTCCTAATACTAAACATTTCCAGTCAATAGTAGATTTTAGTAGTCCTAATACTAAACATTTCCAGTCAACAGCAGATTTGTGTAGTCGTAATACTAAACATTTCCAGTCAATACCAGATTTGTGTGGTCCTAATACTAAACATTTCCAGTCAATACCAGATTTGTGTAGTCCTAATACTAAACATTTCCATCTGTGAACAGCAGATTTGTTGGTTGTAATATTAACTAGAGAATTAAACATCATTATGGGGGGAAGGGGCCTATGCCCTTAACAGATTTAAATGACATTTAAATGACATATATAAAATGACCAATAAATTAAACACCTGGAAGTTTTTGTTTCATCTTTTTGATACTTTATAAGAAAAAGTTCAGACTGACTTACATTGGCAGGCGGTGTTGTTAGTTTCCTCTGCTATGCTTAGGTCCATCTGATGGTAGGTCAGGGCGGTGTTGTACTCCCCCATCTGCTGGTACACTCCACCAAGACCACAGGCAGCGTCCCCCTGGCATGTGACATCACCCATCTCCTGAGACAGTGATAGCTGGTGCTCCAGGCAGGCGATGGCTTGCTCCAAATTACCCAGCAAGCTGTGAAGGCAACCCAACTCACCATAGGCGGAGGCCTTGGCTGATGCACTGTTTGTCTGGTGGGCCACAAAGAGGCGTTTCTCAAAACAAACAAGGGCCTGCTGCAGGTTGCCTATGGCTTTATGAGCGTTGCCGAGCCCCCTGTATGCCCGGTCCTGGTCTGTCAGAGAATTAGTCTGCTGGGCAATGATCAAACACTGCTCATGCCACTTGACGGCCTCTTCATAATCGCCCAAAGCCTCATAGCAGTCACCCAGATTGCCAAAAGCTTTTCCTTTATCCTGCAATGTAGTGGGACCATAGTTCTGCTCCAACATGGCCAGCTGCTCTTCAAGAAGTCCAATAGCCTCCTCGTACTGACCCATGTTCATTTTGGTGATGCCCAGGTTACCGCAGGCTTGACCCTCCATACGGTGATCCTTCAGCTCTCTGCTTCTATCCAGCATCTCCTGGTAACACTTGAAGGCAGTCAGGAAGTTTCCCAGAGACATGTGGACATTGCCCACATTACCGTGGGCTCTACACTCCCCGCGGAGATCGCTGATCTCTTGCCGGATGGTCAGCTCTTGTGTGTGGTAGCCCAGAGATTTGTCAAACTGGCCGAGCATTCTGTGTGCCGATCCAAGTGCGCCATAGGCAGTGGCCAGCAGGTCTGGGTTCTCACAGTGCTTGGCCAGATTCAGCTGCTGCTGGTACATCTTGATGGCCTCACTGATGTCACCAACTTTAAGCATGAGATCGCCAATGTTGCCCAGAGCACGCAATTTGCCAGGCGTATTTTCCAAGGCATCCATCAACCTCAGGCACTTTTTCTGACACTCTAAGGCATCATCGAAACGCATCAGAGATTTGTGGGCCAGACCCAGGTTGCAGTAGGCTCTGGCTAAAGCTAGCCGGTCCTTTCTGTCTCGAGCAAACGCCAAGTCCAGCTCATAATATTTAACAGCGTCATTAAAATGTCCAAGATTGAAATGCACATATCCAAGATTAAAGCAGGCCTTACTTTCCCCTTCTGAATCATTCAAGTCCCTGGATAAAGCAAGAAACTGTTCATAGAAAGACACAGCGCTGGCATGGTTTCCCCTGGCACAGTGAAAATTTCCCAAATTACACAGGGCACGTGCCTCGCTAGGTAAGTCTTTCAGTTCCCGAGAAATACTCAGATGCAGCAGGTAATGATGGAGAGCTTTTTCAGTCTTTCCAAGAGCCTGATAGGCAACCGCAAGATTGCCATGAGTCGCCCCTTCAGAATGCCTGTCGTTGACCTCTGAAGAAATAGACAGCTCTTGTTTGTGCTGCTTGACAGCAAGTTCATGTTTACCAAGGGCACTGTAGGCGATCCCGATATTGCCATAAGCTCTGCCCTGGCTGGCCTTATCAAGCAAAGCCATGGCGATCTTCAGGTGAACCTTGTGAAGTTTCAGAGCCGCCTCATACTCCTCCAGCTGATGGAAGATGATACCCAGATTTGAGCAGGCTCGACCTTCAGCAACTTTGTCCTTCATCTGCAGGGCATTGTCCAGCTGCTTCTCGTGGTAGGATTTGGCAGCAAGGATATCCCCACAGCACCTGGCGGCATGACCAAGCCCTGCAAAAGCTCTGGCTTCCAGAGTTTTATTCTTGTCCTGCTCTGCTATCCTTAGGACCTCTTTGTGGAACATCATGGCCTTGTGGTAGTCTCTACGGTAGTGATATGCACTGCCCAGATTACTGTAAGCTCGAGCTTCCTCAATGCTGGACTTCATGCTGCGGGCAATCTTCAAGTGCTCCTGGTGACACTCTACTGCATTCTCGAAGTTGCCCATGGCCAGGTACACTGCGCCAACATTTCCAATTTCTCTGGCCTCGGCTAAAAACTCCCTGGACTGTTTTAATAGCAGCACGCATTGTTTGTGACTGGCCAATGCATTCGGGTAGTCACCTATTTGACAAAAACACAGATATTGGAGATTAAATAAACATTCTGATTTAAACAAAAATCATTTCTAATATTTTAATTGACCAAAATTTAATTATATAAATAAACATTCTGATTTAAACAAAAATCATTTCTAATATTTTAAATGAACAAAAATAAATGATGTGAATTTCCCTACATTCTATAATTACTTGACAGATGAGAGACAAATCAACATAAACTTTTTCCAGCTGATGCCGTTTATGTTGAAGAAATAATTAAATTAAAACTACACATAAAACATGTACACAGCAGATGTTGCAAAACACACAATTATTATTTTATACCTATGGCTGTGTACACAGCAGATGTTGCAAAACACAATTATTATTTTATACCTATGGCTGTGTACACGTGACCCAGACTGCCCAGAGCACTGGCCGCTGCTGACCGATTCTTCAACTTCATGGCCAAGACCAACTGAAATCTGTGTTTGGCCAGAGACTCCTTAAAGTGACCTTTGGTGAAAAAGGCTGACCCGAGATTGCCATAGGCCCGGCACTCACCCTCCTGATCTCCTGTTAGAATAATCAGAAAACAAACGAGTTAACTACATAACATTTCTAGAACATTAAATTATTAATAACAACTGGCCCACCGTATTACATCCCTAGAACATTGATTGATTAAGAATCAACGGGTCCACTATATCACATCCCTTGAACATTGATTTATTAAGAATCAACGGGTCCACTATATCACATCCCTAGAACATTGATTTATTAAGAATCAATGGGTCCACTATATCACATCCCTTGAACATTGATTTATTAACAACCAAGGGGCCCACTATATCACATCCCTTGAACATTGATTGAGTAACAACCAACGGGTCCACTATATCACATCCCTAGAACATTGACTGATTAAGAATCAACGGGTCCACTATATCACATCCCTTGAACATTGATTGATTAAGAATCAACGGGTCCACTATATCACATCCCTAGAACATTGATTGACTAAGAATCAACGGGTCCACTATATCACATCCCTTGAACATTGATTTATTAAGAATCAACGGGTCCACTATATCACATCCCTTGAACATTGATTGATTAAGAATCAACGGGTCCACTATATCACATCCCTTCAACATTGATTGATTAAGAATCAACGGGTCCACTATATCACATCCCTAGAACATTGATTGACTAAGAATCAACGGGTCCACTATATCACATCCCTTGAACATTGATTTATTAAGAATCAACGGGTCCACTATATCACATCCCTTGAACATTGATTGATTAAGAATCAACGGGTCCACTATATCACATCCCTTGAACATTGATTGATTAAGAATCAACGGGTCCACTATATCACATCCCTAGAACATTGATTTATTAAGAATCAACGGGTCCACTATATCACATCCCTTGAACATTGATTGATTAAGAATCAACGGGTCCACTATATCACATCCCTTGAACATTGATTTATTAACAACCAACAGGTCCACTATATCACATCCCTTGAACATTGATTGATTAAAAACCAACGGGTCCACTATATCACATCCCTAGAACATTGATTGATTAAGAATCAACGGGTTAACTATATAAACATCTCTTGAAATGAAACCACATGAATAAAGTTAATGTATTTTGCTGTCCAAAATGTCCCAAAAAATTTTTTTTAGGTGCCCTAGAACATAGGTTGTAAATTTTTGTTGTTTGATTTTTTCAAACGATTTTAATAAAGACTTTCAATTTCATTTTTCATTAAATCAAAACATTTTTTTTTACTATACAAACCAGTATACAGTAAATGATATATCAATTAAACTACCAATCAGCACAATTTTTCCAGTTTAAATCTTTAACTTATGCCAACAGTTATAAAACTGACCATGTCCAGTTTAACTATATAAGTTATGTCAACAGATATAAAACTGACCATGTCCAGTTGAACTGTAAAAGTTATGTCAACAGTTATAAAACTGACCATGTCCAGTTGAACTATATAAGTTATGTCAACAGTTATAAAACTGACCATGTCCAGTTTAACTATATAAGTTATGTCAACAGTTATTAAACTGACCATGTCCAGTTTAACTGTAAAAGTTATGTCAACAGTTATTAAACTGACCATGTCCAGTTTAACTCTATAAGTTATGTCAACAGATATGAAACTCACCATGTCCAGTTTAACTGTAAAAGTTATGTCAACAGTTATTAAACTGACCATGTCCAGTTTAACTCTATAAGTTATGTCAACAGATATGAAACTGACCATGTCCAGTTTAACTCTATAAGTTATGTCAACAGTTATTAAACTGACCATGTCCAGTTTAACTCTATAAGTTATGTCAACAGTTATGAAACTGACCATGTCCAGTTTAACTCTATAAGTTATGTCAACAGTTATTAAACTGACCATGTCCAGTTTAACTCTATAAGTTATGTCAACAGATATGAAACTGACCAAGACTTCTGGCCACAGCCAGATCCTGCTGCATGTGATAGATGGCCTTGTCTAGATGACCCAGACCCCATAATGCACTGCTCAAGGCTGAGAAGACAGATCCCCGTAACTTGAGGCTGCAGGTGCCAACCTGAAAGTAAAGTTCACCACAATACATGACATATGAATACCTTACAGGCTTACACTATAGATCAGACATAGTGGGGGGGGGGGGGGTCGTGTGAAGTAGATTGCTCACAGCTGAACTCAGGGGGTCCCAGGTTCCAACCTGAGTAAGTCCCCAAGTTACCCAGCATTAAATGGGTGCCCAGTAAGTCCCCAAGTTACCCAGCATTAAATGGGTGCCCAGTAAGTCCCCAAGTTACCCAGCATTAAATGGGTGCCTGACTTTAAGTTAATGGAGTTGGACATTCTGGTTTTTTCATTTAGTACACAACATGATTTAAATAGCTACAGGTCAAAGTTCAGCCCATAGTTTGCCCATCTGCATGGCTACCCTTGGTATAGAACATACTCAATGAATGAACCATTTATAAAGTTTGAAGCAACGGAATCGAATGCTTGATTTTCTAAACAAAAAAAAAATCTTATATGTCATCAAGGTTTCGTGCATACGGTTCAACATTGTTGGTTTTTTAGTTCACATTTGTGACTGTTTTGGATTGCACATTAAAAATACTGAACTTTATTTCAGAGAGAACTACAGATGTCAGTCTTACTTTCAAAGCTGCTTCAAGAATGGTCACGGCTGCACTGTAGTGACCAGCTGCTACCAGCTCCTGACCAACAACTGCAATGATAACAAATGGGCTGGTCTTGAGTCCGAATTTTTCCAGCTGCTGGAAAGTGGGCTCCAATTTTTCTGTAAGGGAAAAAATAAAACAACAGATTTCAGCAAACATTGTAAGGACCACAGCTGTATGCTAGATAATAAACATTGTAAGGATCACAGCTGTACGCTAGATAATAAACATTGTAAGGACCACAGCTGTATGCTAGATAATAAACATTGTAAGGACCACAGCTGTACGCTAGATAATAAACATTGTAAGGACCACAGCTGTACGCTAGATAATAAACATTGTAAGGACCACAGCTGTACGCTAGATAATAAACATTGTAAGGACCACAGCTGTACGCTATATGATAAACTTTTTATAACAAATGAGGCACACATATATATATATATATATATTAGGGTGGGTCAAAAAAAGTTTTTTTGGAGTTGGGAATTTGAAACATATTCAAAAAGCTGCCTATGGTCCTACTGATTGTAAAAATGTAAAATTTGTAAAAATCAGATAATGTCTTCCACTCCAAAACTTTTAATTCAAGGGGGTACGGGGGGGGGGGGGGGATGCACTATGTCTTAAAAATTTTTTTTTTTTTTTTTTTTTTTTTTTTTACATTTTTAGATACTAAAACATGTAAATAATAACTATGAATTAATTATATTTACAGAAAATTTTTTTTTAGATCAATTAAAATGTATTTTCAGAATGTTACTCATTCAAAAACTTCAATAATTTAAAAACTTAAAAGTCATTTTTCTCTTAAAAAATATTTTTGACATTTTGTTTCACTGTGGCAAGAAAATCTCAAAAACCACATGTCAGATTTAATTTTCATGTAGAAGAGGTGCATTTATAGAATGTCAGAGGCTTTTCAAGAAATTTTAAGTCCTTTTTTTTTTTTTATTTTCAAAATTAGCATTTTTTGCTTATTTTCACCATACAAAATTTTAAAAATTCATAAAAAATTTATTTATTACATTATCAAAAAAGTCTCTGATGTTCCCTAAAGTAAGCTTTTCTTATTATAAAATTTTACATTTTATATGAATCAGTCTATAAATATTTCAGAAATATTTGCCACAAAAAGGTCATAAATTTCAAGATGGCGGCATGCCACACCCACAAATATCAATATGTTAATATTTTTTTTTTGAACAAAATTATTTTTAAATCTACTATATCATTACTAAGATATTAAAATACCTTGAACTTAAATAAGAAAAAAGATTTTGCTTTGACCCAGGTACACCCCCACCCTCTCAATGTATGACATTTTACAACATTTAGAATGTTTGGTATAAGTAATATGAAATTGTACAAATCTATAAATCGTTCATGCAAAATATACAATGTACATATGAATAATACTGTTTATGGATTGTCACAGGAAACTTGCTTTGCTTTCAACTTTCGGAAGAACATCCTTTGATTTCTTTGTTTGCAAAACCATCCCATGTCGAGAGCTATGTCAGTACAGTTTGAAATGTCCGTACACTTTCAAACTAACAGCAGTAACTTCTTTACTTGCTCTTTCAACAGCTTGAGAGTGACAGGGAATTTGATCCAGTATGATTGGGTTGTTGTGTTTAAGTTCATTACAAATATGTTCCAGTAGAGGAGGGGATGTCACTGCACAAAGATCCCAGTTAATCATCTGATTATATGATTTAGCTGCAATATTCAGGATTATGTCATTTTTGTTGAAAAATTCTAACTCTGCATGGAGCTGGTTTATGTCGAGCTGTTCTGATTTTATTTATTGCATACCTTCCAATCTCTTCATCATTGTCCTAACTGCAGCCAATAGAATGTTTTCTGGATGTGCAAAGTAGCAGTTATTTTCCAATACAGGCAATATAATAGATTGATCAGCAGTATCAAGGTTCTGAAGCAGTTGTATCATATAGAAAAAGTTTCTAGCCCCACTTTGACAAGATGGATCGCAAAAACCCTGTTCGTTTTTGTTAACCATCTTTGCTCTCATCAGTATGTTCCTTGGCTGCCCTATCTCTCCAAATTTTTCTATGTTGACGCATCTTTGCTGGATCCAGAGCTGTAGATGGTGTTAACATGTTTGTCCTTCAACACAGCTTTAACGATAAGACATGTATCCCTATTGCTTAGTTTACATCGATCCACTGCTTTGCATAATTCTTCATATTGATATCTGTTTTGTTATTTGGAACATTCCTCATCGCTGGAGAAGTATGTATCAAGTAGTTCATCATCTTCAGCATCCTGATCTGGAATATCATTATCTTTCTCATCATTGACATTATCATTTGTGGTTCCTAACTGATCGCCACCCTGCATCAATGAATGTTTTCTGTCCATTTTGTAATATTTTTGTTGTTTGCTTGTCAACATTGTCTATGAACATATTTCTTGCCATCTTTTGATCCACCCAAAATGCCCACTCAAGCACAGAAATTATTACGGATTGTGGACATTTACAGTCTCCTCTATCCCTAACACCTGCATCAAAACATTTACATGGGCAAATGTCAAATAACTTTTTGAAGGAATTGTACCCCACTTGAAAAGTAACCCATGATCGCTTTATATCTGAATATTTCCCAAGTTCATGGCCTTTTTACTCGAACAATTATACTGGTAATGTCATTTGTAGGGATACTAGCATGGTCATATAATTTTTTAACTTCATGTGCTAATGCGTGCGCTCGTGAATGAAGGCTACGATTGTATTGTTCCATTTTAAGCATCCACATATAGCATTGAAAACATCTTCACTGGCTGGAAGTTGTCATTTAGGCAATTCAGCTGCTGACCCAAACACAGAATGTAGTTGCACTTCTTGTAGAAGAACTCATATTCATAGAACAACTAAATAAAATAATTGAAAAATTAATCAAAAATGAAAAAAAAACAACTATGCCTGACCAGATAATGAATACATAGTACACATGTTATATTGAGAAAAAAATGGATCCAATGCTTATCCCAGTTGTCTGAACTAATTAGTTATTCATAGGAAAGGTTATAAAAATAAAACACAAATTTTATATGCATATCATTTCTTTTTTGAATAACCTAGGTCACAAATTTAACATGTTCAGTCACAAAAAACTCACAATAAATATAGTTAAAATTTCGGACAAAAGTTGGGAGTAGTAAAACTATGTAGTTTTCAAATATTTGTACATATTCCACGTACTACCATGATGTAACAACTTTTTAATAATGTTTCAATAAAAAAAAATTTTTCGACCCACCCTAATGTATGTGTGTGTGCGTGTGCGTGTGTACAATGTCAAATGACAGTTTAACATTTAAAACAACAATGTGTGAATCTATCCAATATATTACCTACTGTGTGTGAATCTATCCAATATATTACCTACAGTGTGT
This sequence comes from Bulinus truncatus, assembly GCA_021962125.1. Taxonomy (NCBI): domain Eukaryota; kingdom Metazoa; phylum Mollusca; class Gastropoda; family Planorbidae; genus Bulinus; species Bulinus truncatus. The sequence goes on along the minus strand of JAGDYQ010000081.1, from coordinate 3,401,220 downwards.
GAATCTATCCAATATATTACCTACAGTGTGTGAATCTATCCAATATATTACCTACAATGTGTGAATCTATCCAATAATATATTACATACAGTGTGTGAATCTATCCAATATATTACCTACAGTGTGTGAATCTATCCAATATATTACCTACAGTGTGTGAATCTATCCAATATATTACCTACAGTGTGTGAATCTATCCAATATATTACCTACGGTCATCTTTGAAAATAAAAACAGAAAAAATGTATATAAACGACCAATAATGTACTAGACCCACAGAGCACTATACTAACTTAACTGACTAGACCACTATAACCTCCCTCACCCATCCCACCCCTCCAATGTTTATATTTCTGACATGAACACTTGATTGGGTGGTGGTCGAACTAGGACAGACACAGACACTGTCCAACTATCTCTATAATATGTGTGAGCTGTTGGGCGCAAAACATTTGCAGAATAGACAAAGCAGTTTCAGCATGTGACGTCAAATGATGGTCTACACCAGAAGGAGGTATCCCATCATGCCAGTATCCCATCATTCGAGTATCCCTTCATGCCAACCTATTGTAACACCCGTCTACGGGTTCAATACTGCGACAAAATTGTGATTAAAATTAACGCAACAAAATTAACTTAAGAATTATTTCTTTTAACATGTTGGTTTGGGCGCCGTCGAAGAATGTCGCACCTGTCTGAAGGAGTCAACTGACCGGAGGTCAAACAGAGGACATCACGTGTCATTGTTGGTGCATTACTACGTAAACTATCGACCGAAGCCATTGGCTTCATTGGAGTAGGGCCCGGGGGGGGGGGGAGAGACTGTGACAACGTAAACACGTTTTCTACTGTGTCCACAGAACAAACAAGTCAGTGTCTGTAGTGTCAGGGCGATACAGACACGATGTGTCAGGGCGATACAGACACACGGACATAATGGCATGACACATCAAGGGAGACGCTATTGATACTAAAATTGTCAATACTTCTACAATAATTAATAAACTAAATACCAATGCTAGAAGAACCTTCAAACCAATGATCTACATTCTAACCTATCTATCTATTGGACTAAATGTGTTAAGACTACATCTGTATAAGACAACATCTGTGTAGACTACATCTTATAAGACTGGGAAAATGTCCAGTAATTGCATTCTATTGTTATTCCGAGTACTAAACAAATTGTTAACATTCTATTTGTTCGCCTATTGTCTGCTGATATACCTTCAGTAATAATTCTATACTCACTAGCTCAGCGGTACTCAAAGTGTAGGTAGTTCAGGATAAAATTTCTATTCATAACTAAACGATCGAAAATGCCTCCCTTTTCCCCCACCCCTCCCCCCAATGCAAAAGGTGACAAACTTAATGCAATCTCTCTCTCCCGTTTTCGAATTTCCCTCTCTCTCTCCCTCCCTCACCACCCTCTCTTTCTCTCTCATCCTCCTCCTCCTCTCCCTCAATATCACTGTTAAAAAGACAAGCACCCCATCAACAGAATGTTTACCTTTAAGTGGAGAGTTGAGTCCAGCCTCCACCAGACTGTCCAGTAACTGGGTGTTGCCTGGTTCCTGTGCCAGACCACAGGCGAACGCCGCCAGAGATTCTTCATGGCGACCTAGTTCTTGTAGCGCGACACCCTCTCTCAAATATGCCTAGAGAACAAACAAACAACCAAATTAATGCGATGTATAGCACAAAGTCTACTGTAACAATCAAATGAATGCGATGTGAAGCACAAAGTCTACAAATACCATGAATATGGGAATATTAGAATGTCAAGGCGACTTGCATAGGTAGATTTCTGGTTCAAATCTTAGAAGTGTTACAGAGCTTTGCCGTTTAGGCAGACTTCCAGCAACTACAGTAGAGCTTCACAGACCCAGCAGTGGTCTACTTTATTACACAAAGCATCCCCCCTCTTTCTGACTCATCACTGGATTGGATTCTATATAAGTATCTCAATAAATGTGAGCTGTCCAATAAAAGACGCTATTTTATACAACACAGATGGAGAATTGGCATGAACTAATAGACAACGTCATAACATAAAAGCCCCATAGCTGTGGCGGGCCGGATACAACAGTCCGGCAGGCCGTAGTTAGCTGATCTTGACCTAATTCTGATGACATGCAACTAGTAAATAAAAATTACATTATAAAAAAATATTTTTATAAAAAAAACGTTTTTCTTGCGTACTAAAAAGCAGAAAATAATTTCTGAATAAATTGGTCACATGGTAATAAACTTTATAAGAGCTTCTGATTTTTATAAAAACGAAAAACGTTGGGCGCATTGTAATAACAGCACCAACCCAGCACCTGACTTGAGTGTCTGCTGGTTGGCAATAACAGCTCCAACCCAGCACCTGACTTGAGTGTCTGCTGGTTGGCAATAACGAAGCCACAGCCCAGTATCAACTCGACAAATCCAGGACAGATTAAAGGCTACACACGCAGACAGGGGCGGGGGATACAGCGAGAGGTAAGAGATGATTTAACTCTACACAAGGGTGATTGCAGATGAAAGAGGGAGGGTGGGGTCAGAAGCTCCGCACTGGACGAACTTGCCCCCTCCCCTTCTCCTGCTGAGTCGCGTGCAAATGTCAACGGTAAGACGTTGCTCTATCCAGAAGGTGTTTGCCCTCGGCTTGCTACTCGAGACTTGGGCATACTGACTTGAGCCGTGATCGTGGTAGGGTACCATACTGACGTGAGCTGTGGCTTGTGGTAGAGGGGAGAGCACCCAAGGAGAGATAAGGTGAAAACATGACGGCTGCAAAATGGGAGTAAGCTCCCTTTTCAAGACACCCCGCACCGGGGCTGGGGTCATTCACTTAGCAATAAACATGAAGTTTGAAAATGATGATGTTGTCAACTTTGTTAGAAAGTCCGCTTGACCAACTGGTTACTTGTGACATCTACACCTGGGTAGCGGGTCACGTCCATGAATACTATTTCCACACACAATGATTAAAAAAATAACGAACTCACTGCAACACTGGCACACCTCGGCTGAAGGGGGGGGGATAAATCTTTATCTGCTCACCTGAACACAATAGACAGAAAGGTGATATTCATAGTTCTATTATATTACTATCTTAGTCTTGCTGAAGTTATTGTCTGCATACAACACAACACATTTGTAAAGAAGCAATTACTCTGAGTTTTACTAGGGAACTATCACACACAGAGTACGCTGTATGGGACATTTTTTTTTAACTCGGTTATTATTTTGTTTTTATCTATCAAAAGTAGCTTTTAAATGTGTAACTTATGTATAATTGTACTATATTGGTGTTACCTTTATCAAGTCTTTAAAATGTGTAACTTATGTATAATTGTACTATATTGGTGTTACCTTTATCAAGTCTTTAAAATATGTAACTTATGTATAATTGTACTATATTGATGTTACCTTTATCAAGTCTTTAAAATGTGTAACTTATGTATAATTGTACTATATTGATGTTACCTTTATCAAGTCTTTGAAATATGTTTAACTTATGTATAATTGTACTATATTGGTGTTACCTTTATCAAGTCTTTAAAATATGTATAAAACCTTGTATAATTATTTTCTTCAGCCAATTTGGTTTATAAGGTGATATATTTTTAATGTAGCTCAATGAATCTCTAAGCTACGGATATGAAATGTTTTATGGATAAAATATAGCACTGAAATGTCATGTAGAGATCTTAAAAACGCAAAAATGTGATACTTCAAGTTAATGTTAAAAATATATTTGATTATTTTTTTATGATTTAATTATCTATTTCAGTCGCTTCCTTTTTAAGTAGAAACTTCAAAGTCAACATAAAAATTGTTTTCCTGATAATTTGATTAGTTTCAATAAACCAGACTGCTCTGTACGTCCCGCTGCTGTGCACATACCGCTGCTCTGTACGTCCCGCTACTCTATACGTCCCACTGCTCTGTACGTTCCGCTGCTCTGTACGTACCGCTGCTCTGTACGTACCGCTGCTCTGTACGTACCGCTGCTCTGTACGTCCCGTTGGTCATAAGGTGTTATAATCAGTTAGGCTAGAGTAATGTTATTTGGCACAGAGATGGTTTAAATTATCTGGCCACTTAGTTTAGCGGAAGTGATAAAATATTAAGTAATTATTAGAGCAGACGATAATGGAGAGGACAGACTGAGACCTTGTTAGTGTAAGAATATATTTTATCACATCAATCTTATTGTACAATAGAAAGTAAGAAGTTCCTTCATATGAAAATAAATATATGTAAATGTATTCGTAGAAGTTTGCTCAGTGCTTTTTACATGTAGTTCGTCTTTAAATATATTTATATACACGCTCAAGTCAAGTTGGTTAAAATATACGCTCTGAAGAGACTGAAACATATTTACAGCTACCAAGAGATAGAAGTACCTCAAAATATATATATAAACTTTACATACTACTAATATACACAAAAACCAACTATGACATAAATGGTATGCAGCGGAAAAGTTCTATAAAGAACATATATTATACATAATGGTCGGCTGATGTAATCAAGACGAATGTTGCCACACTACAAGATCTACATGTTCCTGATTTTTTTTTCATCTGATATTTCATCCACCAACATACAGTACTTAACTGTATTATATGCAACTGCCTTGGCTTTACTTCAATTGTTGGACTTTATATTTTTACATAATTTATTGCTGTAGAACCATCGCTACAGCGGTACATTCATAAGAACATTTCCATCAGTTCTTTTACTAAATCCTCGTGTGGGTGAAAAAGAAGGTGAGCCGAAAAATCAGCAGACCTTACCAAATTGGGGCAGACCGTACCAGACCGTACCAGGAGAGCCATGAAGTGACTACACTCTGACTACACTCTGACCTATACTTTTACTATCTACACCGGAGAAGTGAGTCTACACCTTCCGAAACTATACTCTTTACAGCACTCTACACCTGAGATCCGAGGTCCGAAGTAACAAGGTATCTGGGAGTAATTTCATGTTATTTAATTATAATTGTTGTTTTTTTTTTTGCAAACTGTGTCAAATTTATTATATTAGTAAGTAATGCTTAGAAACAATTTTTTTACATCCTTAGTATATAGTTAAATGTCTATTTGAAAAGTTCTAATTGCAAAATTAGTTAAATTAAAATTAATATATATTGTTTTCATCTAGATATTTTACTTAAAATATTTGTTTAGAAGTATATGTCTTATTCGTATGATCGTATCTCGTTAAATTTTTTTTTATAAGTAATTTTGTAAAGTTGTATATTTGTTTTCGCTCGTCTAACTCTAAATTTAATTAAATTAGTCTGTAAATTTTTTTTACATTTTTTAGTAATAGTATATTAATCTTAAAAATATTTTATTTATTGTACGTTTTCAATTGTCACTTATTATTAGAACTATTTTTACATATTTTGACATAAGATTGCATATAGACTCAAGAATATTGAATACTGAAATATACTATATATATACAATAAATACAATAAATATAAAAACCCAATACAGCAGAAATATAAAAATTAAATCAAATATATAAATAATTTGATAAAGAAAAATAAATAAAATTTTAGAATGGCTGAGCAACCAGGACCATTTGAATTCTATATTAATCAAGGCAAATATGCAGGTCTAACGGGTGATAAATTAGTGAAATTTGCTAATGATAAAATGGAGCGAGCAGAACAAAATAAAATAGATGAAGAAAAAAATAAAAGAGACGCAGAAATACAAGCTGCGAAAAATAAAAAAGATGCAGAAATACAAGAAGAAAAAATAAAACAAGAAATAGCATTACAAAGAGAAAAAATACAGATGGAAATTCAAAGAGACATACAACTTAAAAGATTAGAACTAAAATCGCAAAATCATAATATTATAGTAAAACAAGAGAATCAAAAAACATATAAACATAAAATAAAAATACAACCTTTTTCTGGTAAATCTGGTGAAATAGACAAATTTTTCCATAATATGGAAATGCAGTTTAAACTAAATAACATAGACAAATCAGAATGGAAAAACTATTTATACCAATCAGTTACAGAGGATGCACTAAAAGCTTTAAATAACATAAGAGACAGTGACACATTAGATTACAGTGAAATAAAGAAACAACTCTTAGATCATTTCAACAAAACAGACGACTACTATAGAAATTTATTTCATAACAGTACATTAGGTTCTAATGAACATCCTCAGGCATATATTAATAATTTAGAGGCCCATTTGAACAATTGGATAAAGATGTCTGGGATAGACGAAAATATTGTAATTGAAATAAAAGAGCTACTTCTGGTGGACAAAGTACTGACACTTTGTACATCAGAACTATTCACATTCATAAAACAAAGAAAGGTCCATAAGAAGATAGAGTTAATTTCTGCCATGTCAGATTTTAGGGATAGTCATGTAAGCACTCCAATGTTCAATTCAACACAAAATAAATTTAATCTCATGAAAAATAGTGTTGCCAGGAAAAGATTTAGTAGCTTACCTCCTAGGTTTAACAATCCATGTCAAATTTGTCACAAGATAGGACACGACAAGCATACTTGTTGGTTTAGGAAACAGCATACAGACAATTATCAAAACAGAAACAGACAGTATTACAACTATGGGGATAGAAACAAACATTTTAATAAAAGACAACATAAATATAACAGTAAGAGACAATCACCAAACACTAGTCCCATTAGAAAACAAGAAAATAGGGGTAGATCAAGTCAAAGACACTCCTTTAACAACATACATAACTGTAACATGATGGAGGGCAAGGGAGAGTTAATTTTTTATCCTTGTTATGTAGATGGTAGGAAAGTAATGTGCTTGAGAGACAGTGGCTGTACATGTATTATTCTGGATTCAAAATTAGTAAAGAAAGAACAAATATTAGAGGGCATAGAGGAAATAAGAATGGGAAATGGAGAAATAGTGAAATGTAAAACAGCAAAAATTTATATTGAAACACCATGGATTAGTGGGGAAATAAAAGCACTTTTAATGGATTCACCAATAACATCATTAATAATAGGAAATGTGGAAAATATACAAGATAATTCCCAAGAAATGTATATGAAATGGTTAGAAAATAGAGAATTAGAAACAATTGTAGAGGAACCTTTAGAGACAGATACAGATAAAAACATATGTACACTATTCAAAAGCATACAAAATTGGAATGGTACTGAGAACATTGTAAATTTTTTAGAGAGAGTAGACACAGTAGCCACACAGAACAATGTTAAAGAAGAAGATAAAATAACTGTTCTAATAGATAAATTACACAACCACCATCTGGCAAAATCACTAGCAGAAAACAACCAAGACAATTATACAGTATTAAAAACTAAACTAATAAGTAAATTAAATAATGACAGTAATTCAGTTGAAGTTGGACAAGAAAATACTATAAAGAATACAAATACAGTAAATAAATCTGATCATGAATGCATTAATTGCAGTAGAAAATGCAGATCATTAAGAAGATTAAATAAACACATAAAACAAAAACATAGTTACAACCTAACTAAAAAATTAAATGCAATGACTAGAGCACAAGCTAATAAAGAAAACAGTACAAAACAATACCCTGAATTGGTAGACAAAACCAGAAATAACATACTGTACTCAAACAAATATGCAGAAGAAAATCTCATAAAGAAAAATAAATACCATAGGGATCTTAAAAACAAAAACAGGTACTTAAGGGAATTTAGTTGGAGACCTAGTTTATGTATTAATACCCAAAGAGAATGAAATTGGATGGAGAGGTCCATATAAAATAATAAACAAAATAGGAAATGTGGACTACTCAGTAGAAATAAATGGAGAGGGTAGAACATTTCATGTTGATAGATTGAGAGATATTTTAGATCCTCCTACAGAATTAGAAACCATTGTACAACAGATTCAATCTTTAAATTGTTTAATCGGAGAAGACAACACTTATACTTTAGAAAATAATATAAATGACACTGATCAGATTCCAGTAATAAGTTTAGATCAACAGGATGACATGAATAAGATTAATTTTGCACCAGACATACCTGCAGATATTAAGAAACAACTAATAGAAACATTAAATTCTTTTCAAACTGTAATTTCTAACAAACCAGGAAAGACTAACATAATTAAACATTCAATCAAATTAAAAACTGAAGAACCAAGTAAACCTAAATACTATGACATTCCAGTTAAATACAGAAATGAAGTTCAAAAAGAAATAGAACAATTACTAAATAGTGGATTAATAAGAGAATCAGATTCCAGCTATTGTTTTCCAATAGTGGTAGTAAAGAAAAATAATGGAAAAATTCATTTATGTTGTGATTACAGAAGCTTAAATTCCATTACAGTGATAGATAAACAACCTTTACCAAACATAGAAGACTTAGTTCAGGAAATGTCAAATGCCAATATTTTCACACACCTAGATTTAACTAGAGGCTTTTGGCAGATAGAAGTTCAGGAAGATTCTAAACAATATACAGCATTTAAAACTCATGAAGGATTTTATGAGTGGAATGTTATGCCTTTTGGTCTAGTGAACAGCACTGCAACGTTCACTTAGATGATGAATAAGTTATTAAGAAATATTGAAAACATTAGATACTATGTGGATGACATATGTATTTATACTAAAAATTGGTCAGACCCCATAAACAGTTTGAATAAATTACTAGAAATTCTTCAAATTAATAATTTAACAGTATCACCTGAGAAAATAAAAATAGGTTTTAAAAACATAGATTTCTTGGATATCATATTGGTCAAGGATTGGTCACACCAACAAACAATATTCTTAAAAGAATATTTGATATTCGCATTCCAGAAAAGAAAAAAGAAGTTAGATCTATTATAGGATTATGCAATTTTTATAGAAAATTTATTCCTAACTTTGCAAACCTAATCGAACCTTTAGTTAAATTAACTAAGAAAAAGATGCAACAAAAAGTTGAATGGAATTCAGAATGTGACAATGCATTAAAGAGAATAAAACAATGTTTTGAAGAAAAAGTTCAATAGATATGACTAAGAAATTTATTGTAGGCACAGACGCTAGTAAGACATCAATCGGTGGATGTCTATATCAAGAGCAGGATAATATTAATAAACCAATACTTTATTTAAGTAGAAAACTGTCAGACACTGAAAGTAGATATTCAGTGATAGAACTAGAATGTTTAGCCTTAGTATGGACAATAACTAAATTAAGCAAATACTTGCTAGGCAATGAGTTCACTGTGTTAATAGATCACAAACCTTTAGCTAACCTGAATACCAAAAGCATAAATAATGCTAAACTAACACGCTGGTCTTTGTTATTACAAGACTACTCATTTAACATAAAATACATTAAAGGGTCAAGTAACCATACCCCAGATATTTTATTGATACTCAGTCAGAAATAAGTATATTTTTTTTTTTGAGTAAACACATTGAATTATTCAAACATAGAAAATACTGTATTGGGACAACAAAAATAGATATAACTAATTGGAATAACAAGTATAAATAAATGAATATAGGAACAATAATGAAATATAAATTTTATTGGAACAAGTAGCAATGAAATATAGTAGAACAATAAGGATAATGTCTAGAATAATAAGAATATTGGAACTATAAGTAAAAATAATATGGATATTGGAATAATTAAAACTAATAACAGTTGTATTTGAAAATAAAAGATTTGTATGTATTAAAAATATAATATAATACATGAATAATGATAATGACATTTAAACTTGTCAAGTACACTATTGTATTGAGTATATTGACTCAAATATATTTTTTAAATCATGTATATTGAAGAATTCAAATTGATGATTGATGCATAATGTATTTAAAATAGAAATATGCATACTTAATTAAGATGAGAATGAGGAGAGATTGTGTTTAAAATAAAACACATACACTAAACAAGTATAATGTACATGAGAATATGTTGTAAGAATGATTAATTACTCATTCATTTCATTCACATTGATGAAAATATTATTGAAGTTTATGCAAAGATTTTATTAAGCACTGATTATTAATGCATATTTTATTGAATTTATTCATTGTTTGAAGTCAATTGTTCAAATTTTTATGATTTTGTTAAATCCAATCAAAAGAATTATTGATGATGACATTGATTATCGTCAAGAAGACTTATTAGTCTCAAATATGTAACTTGAACAATTATTGACAAAATAAGTCAAAGATATGAAGATTGTAATAATATAAGATTTTATAAAATAATGTTTAAATATTTTTATGTCAGAAGACATAATGAATGGTACATGATGATATTGAATATGTCAAGATAAATTGACATGAAAAAGTGCAAAGTTAAAATATATTCACACTATATAAAATGATTACAAAGACATAAAAGTAAATGTCCTATATAATTGATGAGTACAAAATGAATATTGTCAAATCACTAAGGAAAGTGTTATTGACAGAAGACAAAAGAAAGGGTCTTCATAAGAGATGAGAGAAAAATGACTTGCTAGATAAAGCAAGGTAAATAATAAGTTGAACAAAATATTGTTGCAACAAAAAAAGTTTGTCAAAAGACAACATGAAAAATATATTGTGCTGAAATAAAATACTCTCATACAAAAGAAAAGAATGATATTGATGTGAGGAAAAATATGAAAGTGTTGAATATTGAAAATAAATTCATTAAGTGAATATGTACAAAGAAATGACAATTAAGTCATAAGGTGATAGAAAATAATCACTATAAAAAAAAAAGAAAAGAGGGGAGATAACAATGATAATTAAAAATGCACTTAAAACTTATGAAGAAGTTATGGTACTTGTATAAAAATTTGTTTTAAAACTGAATTGATAATAATATTTTTGAAAATTGAATAAATTTTTATGTCAATATTATGATATTATGCTATAAATGCATTTAAAAATTGAAATATGAGATATAGTATTGACAAGAATATTTTTATTAATAAATTTTGTATCATAACTAGTTTGATATTTTGTATCATAACCATTTTGTTTGACATTTTGTATATACATTGACATTTTTTTATATAGATTATTATTGATATGATGTGATACAACAATTTCTTATTTTGACAAAAGTAAATTTTATTAAGTTAATGACAGAAAAACTTAGAGACAGACTAAAAAACTAAATGTATAACATTTATTTTTTAAAGGAAAGGGGGATGTTGTTATAATCAGTTAGGCTAGAGTAATGTTATTTGGCACAGAGATGGTTTAAATTATCTGGCCACTTAGTTTAGCGGAAGTGAAAAAATATTAAGTAATTATTAGAGCAGACGATAATGGAGAGGACAGACTGAGACCTTGTTAGTGTAAGAATATATTTTATCACATCAATCTTATTGTACAATAGAAAGTAAGAAGTTCCTTCATATGAAAATAAATATATGTAAATGTATTCGTAGAAGTTTGCTCAGTGCTTTTTACATGTAGTTTGTCTTTAAATATATTTATATACACGCTCTGAAGAGACTGAAACATATTTACAGCTACCAAGAGATAGAAGTACCTCAAAATATATATATAAACTTTACATACTACTAATATACACAAAAACCAACTATGACATAAGGACAAAAATGTTTTTCTTCATTCTACATAAAATAGAAACTAATTGGGCCTTCATGAGATATCTTAATCCTACGTGAAACTAATGGGGCCCCCTCACTAGAATAGAAGGTTCAATGCGGCCGACCTAACCAGAAAAGTAAATGACATGCCATTGCAAGGTTGTACATACCTTGACTATAGAGAACGTAATTATTGAACAGGTAGAATGGCAGACTATAACTGAAGTGTGTTTACTACAGATAAGTCAAAGACATACACTCACATACATGGCACGTACAGTAAACATATAAATACCACCAGGCTGCATGGTTCACTAATCATTACTGTCCCAGGTTTATTGATTCCAACAGAACGCTTTCATCTTTCACTAATTGGCTGTTTCGCCCTGGGCTACGGGCCTTCAATGATTCGATCAAAGAGTCGGAATGAAATGTTTTGATTCAACTCCGTAATGCAGACCTCAAGACAAACGCAAGACAAGAAGTTCGGTCTTGCATACAACATCACATAAAATATCATGCATTCACAACTATCTAACAACAAGCTGTTATTCTTCTAGTTAACTGGTGTTATTGAGTGCGCGCGTACACACCTAGAGTAGCAAGAGCACACTAATAACAAAAGAGCGCAACACATATGTCTTATGGTGCTCCTGTGTACCGTCATACTGCGCACAGAATGTATGATTTCTTTCCAAAGTTTTGCACAGATATTACATGAACTTTATTTTTCTTCACACCAACTACGTGAATAAAATGGAACCTTAGTCTGGATTCATCACAGCTGTGGGCTTAACTTAAGCGGTATTAGTGGTGCCCTAATCACAGCTGTGGGCTTAACTTAAGCGGTATTAGTGGTGCCCTCATCACAGCTGTGGGCTTAACTTAAGCGGTATTAGTGGTGCCCTCATCACAGCTGTAAGCTGTACTGGGGCCCAATCTCCGACACAAACTGAGATTCAAACCTGTGGCTTGCAAATTCTATCTCCAGCTCACCACCACGTCGCCACCCTATCACTTTATATTGACACCCTAACTGACCGCCCCATGACACCCTAACTGACCGCCCCCTGACACCCTTACTGACCGCCCCCTGACAACCTAACTGACCGCCCCCTGACACCCTAACTGACCGCCCCCTGAAAACCAAACCGTTACGTGTACGTGTATCTCGTAAACTGAATATTTAAAAACAAGCAATTAAGCCTGTTCCATTCTGGACACAGGACGTGTTAGCGCATTTTCATGTTATGTATCAGTACGTTTGTTAGCTTTCAGTAAATATTTGTAAATTTTGGAAATGGTTATAAATTCAATTGTGTAATGCAAATATCTGTAAAAAAAAATATTATAAAGACGTTTCTTTATATTTGAAAAAAAAATATTTTCTCTTAAATCTAACTACAAGTGGTTTGTGGTTACTGAAATAGGACTCATAATTGAAAACATTCGAAATTGTAGTCATTTAATCGTCCGAAAACTCCGTCAATTGTTGCATAGCTCTGATATTTCAATTAAACTCAGAACACAAGCTTACTATTTCATTTGATGAGTTTCTTAATAAATCTTGGTGAAACTACGTGCTGCAGTATTTCGCACCAAATTAATGGGTTATTGAACGTGCAAGGTGTAGAATGGGGCCATATATATAATATATAAGCCCCTTAGGAGCCCTGAAGCCCGGCCCTCAGAAGTCCTATCGCGAAATGAACTTTTAATGTACACATGGCAGGCCAAGACCTACAAAATGATATATACATCATGGGTCTAGGACTTATGGTTGCTGAGATATAGAGCGCTCCTTTATTAATATAGCTTATATAGTAAAAAACGGTACTTTATAAGCCCCCTTTTACGGCCCTCAAAGGTCAGATCGCGAAATGAACTTTTGCTGCACACATGGCAGGCCAAGACCTACAAAATGATATATACATCATGGGTCTAGGACTTATGGTTGTTGAGATCTAGGGTGATGACAGACAGACAGACAGACAAAACGGGGACAAAAAGAACACGGAAAAGGGATTAACTCTCTCAGCGGTGATTAAAATATCGTCTGTGTATTCCCGGTGCCTATTTTTAGCGCCAATGTAACAATCGTGTGTCGCTATGGCCGTAAGCGATGTAAACAAATCTTGGTTGAGGTTCCAATAAACATCAATTACCGGTAACATTTTGATGGGGTACAGTAAGACAGCAGTACAGATCAATACACAGAGAGGTCAGACGATCATTGTAGAGATAATCAATGTAAAAAAAACAGATTTTGAAAGAATATATTCTAGTGAAATGTTTCAAGTACGTCTTTCAAACGCCGCGCACATCTCAGACACAATCCAATGAGTTCTGACGTGCACCAAGCATGCACATCTCAGACACTATCCAATGAGTTCTGACTTGCGTCAAGCATACAGAAGTCACAGTCCGATGTCGAATATCTCGCTTTATGTAACTGGCCAACTGGGACATAAGGGACAGTTTGTTTTATCAATGTATGCCTAAGACTGTGTATTATTATAATAATAGTAATATCTTTCAAACTGCCTACAGTGAGAAAATAAGAACAGAAATTCAGTTCAATACTTGACCGTACAGTTACGAAGACGACAAAAGTCAATTTAGATTAAAAAACAAGGACAGATTTTTTAAAATATAAATGTAACTTCGCACACAATGTTATTGAAAATTATCAATACCATAATGTTTTCATGTATCAACGTCTATTGGCACAATGTTTCTCATTACCATAATGTTTTCATGTATTAACGTCTATTGGCACAATGTTTCTCATTACCATAATGTTTTCATGTATTAACGTCTATTGGCACAATGTTTCTCAATACCATAATGTTTTCATGTATCAACGTCTATTGGCACAATGTTTCTCATTACCATAATGTGTTCATGTATTAACGTCTATTGGCACAATGTTTCTCAATACCATAATGTTTTCATGTATTAACGTCTATTGGCACAATGTTTCTCAATACCATAATGTTTTCATGTATTAACGTCTATTGGTACAATGTTTCTCAATACCATAATGTTTTCATGTGACAACATCTATTGGTACAAGGATGTTGTGTGCAGTAGAAAGTAATGCAAACATTTCTGTTACCAAGGCTACAAGCAGAGAGTCGTTCGTGGGTTTGTGGGAATGTTGTCCTACATCAAGTCAGACCTCCAATTCATCTTCCACTGTGAACATCTTGGGTTCAAATCGTGTCTCTTACAATGTCAATAGCTGATGAGCGGTGTGAACTACCTGTCAGCCACCAAAATAAAATCTTCAATGGAAAGGGGGACAATTCGATGTGTACCGACTATACGTTCAGTCAAAAAGGGGGCATAATACAGGTGATTAACCTACATACAACTGAAGTCGACGCTAAGTTAATACCCTACAACTAGCCTCTGTCCCCCCCCCTCCTCCCGCCAGTGACTAGGTGTGTGATTACGTGGCCAGTCTTAGTCCAGAATATACTTTGAAAGTGTATGTGACTAGGATAATCAATTACTTGAAATGAGTGAATGGCGCAATCAAACGATGCTTTCTTTATACACGCCATTTTTCCGAATCCCTACTAGTCACGTAATGCCCATACTTTCATACAATATCTCTCAATGCTGTTCCTGGTGGGGGAGGGAGTTAACTCCAGCCACAAATTAACCAGCCCAATATAACATTTTGACAGCCAAAACAAGCCAGTTTTTTTTGTTACTATATTGCGACGGGGTATAATTGTTTTGTATGGTACATTACATAAGGGGCATACATGTTGACATAGCTAATAGAAGTTCAAGTACAGTAACATCTAGGGAGAAGAATTTATGTTACAACTGTTGACTTACAGAAAGTGACCCAGACACAATACAGCCCAATCCAGGGGTCAGCAAAGTTTGCCTTGTATAATGGGGGAGGGGGGGTATTTGTTTTGTCACGATAGGTCGACAAGAAATCGGCATTCACTAGTACAACTATAGTTTAGACAATATGGACATTTACTAGTACAACTATAGTTTAGACAATATGGACATTTACTAGTACAACTATAGTTTAGACAATATGGACATTCACTAGTACAACTATAGTTTAGACAATATGGACATTTACTAGTACAACAATAGTTTAGACAATATGGACATTCACTAGTACAACTATAGTTTAGACAATATGGACATTCACTAGTACAACTATAGTTTAGACAATATGGACATTTACTAGTACAACTATAGTTTAGACAATATGGACATTCACTAGTACAACTATAGTTTAGACAATATGGACATTCACTAGTACAACTATAGTTTAGACAATATGGACATTCACTAGTACAACTATAGTTTAGACAATATGGACATTCACTAGTACAACTATAGTTTAGACAATATGGACATTTACTAGTACAACTATAGTTTAGACAATATGGACATTTACTAGTACAACTATAGTTTAGACAATATGGACATTTACTAGTACAACTATAGTTTAGACAACTATATACATTAAGACAATGGACCAGCTTGTCGCCAGCTCTAATGAATCCATCTATTTGTGGATTGTGAAAACACACAAAGTTTGTTTCAGTTTACTTCCTAATCCTATTTTTTACTCTACTATTAAAATACACATTTTTCACTATTGAGGACAACGTGATGCTAAAAATAGAAACTGATTTGTTTTTTTTTTCATGACCGTGATGTCGATCGTGAAGTTTCGGAAAATTCCAGAAATGTCGAATTTTTTTACAATTTAAAAAACGTGATGGAAAGTGAAGCTAACATCAACTTCATAAGCCCCGCCAGATGCCCCGGCCGTGAAAGGTCCAAAAGGTAAACAAGGGCTGCACCAGATTGCCGTCACGCTAGGTTGACCTGACCTGATCCCAGTTCAAACAAGATACACAGACCAGAGAAAAATGTTATGAGATAACTTGACATTGTGTACGTGTACATAGCGGCGCCAGGGAGAACGGCAAGGCACAGATAGCCAGACGAGAGAGAATGGCATCGCGGGTATATGACGTAATCCTGTACAAATCCCACGTGTCTGATGTCCGTGTACTTGCACCGGGACAAAATAAAATCACGGCAATGAATTTTAGCAATAAATGGAGGTCAATGTTAGATAAAGAGATTTAATGAATCTGATACATGAAAGTCGCACAATCCCGAGAGAAATACACCACAGTAAATAAAAAGGAAATAAATTTAAGTTTCTTGGACAACCCAGTACCATTTGACTCACGAACCGGTACCCGTCCGAGGCCCGTAATGAAGTGTATGCAGTCCCATTTCTCGAATATGATCTCGGAGAATTAAAATAAAATTTCAAAAATCTGGCAGTAGAACTACCAGATACCCTTCTCACTCACTCCACCCCTTTCTGTCTACTTCAACAACTACCCCCTTCCACCAGTAGTCTAATATAACTTTAGGGCAAATATTTATTATTTTTAAAGTAAGACATAATGATTAGAATGCCAACTTTTCACCGAAGAGTTATCCAGATATAGATGAAAATATCTAGTAATATGTGTGTATATATATCAAAAACAGTTCATGATACAAAGTATATCTAAAAAAAATAAATATCCATTATTTAAATAGCTTTTTTAAAAATATCTAAATGGATAAAAATATCTAGATCTGAATATAAAATATACAAGCTGGCATCATTGATAATGAGGAGTTGAATAAGTTAGCATGTGAAATTTACTCATTAAATGTCCAATGTAAAGGACGCTTCAATAGAGAAGCAAGTCATTTGACACTGGCCCGTTGGACTGGCACATCCTGGCACTTCCAAGTCATGAGTTATTAACAACAACCTGTCATAAGACATAACATTGTAGTGGGGGGGGGGGAAGATATATATATATATAGGGTCGTGTGGTCATGTGACTGCCTGACCTTGTCACCGAGCCCCACCGGTCACACCCCAGACCCCCCCCCTCACCCCACAACAGTTTTGTCTCGCTAATATTAGATGACACGCGGTAATCTTTATAAATTCCAGTAGGAAATTTTCCACACGTAACAAACAAAATGTTCCCCTATTGCCACAAGTCACGTGATGTCCGTCCCGCCAAGACTAAAGACAATGGGGGAAGTGGGGGGGGGGGGGTATAGTACAAAAAATTACTTGGACATTTTAAAAATGAGTTGTTGATTTAAATCGTAATTCGACGTCCAAATTAATGTGTAGATTTTGAGGTCACGTGCCATGGTTATTTATAGAAATAATTCTTTTTTTTTTTTTACGTAACATTAATATGACTTGACGGTTATTGTTTACATCAGGAGCGGGATATATGGTATACACCAGGGGCATCAGATATTGTATAAACCAGGGGCGTCAGATAGTGTATACAACAGGGGCGGCAGATATTGTATACAACAGGGGCGTCAGATAGTGTATACAACAGGGACGTCAGATATTGTATACAACAGGGGCGGCAGATATTGTATACAACAGGGGCGGCAGATATTGTATACAACAGGGGTGTCAGATATTGTATAAACCAGGGGCGTCAGACAGTGTATACAACAGGGACGTCAGATAGTGTATACAACAGGGGCGTCAGATAGTGTATACAAAAGGGACGTCAGATATTGTATAAACCAGGGACGTCAGACAGTGTTTACAACAGGGGCGTCAGATATTGTATACAACAGGGACGTCAGATATTGTATACAACAGGGACGTCAGATAGTGTATACAACAGGGGCGTCAGATATTGTATACAACAGGGGCGTCAGATATTGTATACAACAGGGACGTCAGATAGTGTATACAACAGGGACGTCAGATAGTGTATACAAAAGGGGCGGCAGATAGTGTATACAAAAGGGGCGGCAGATAGTGTATACAACAGGGTACAAAATATTTCCGCAGCATGGTCAATTAAAAATGAAACAAAAGTAATGAAATTATCAAACAAATAGTTCACTGCAAGCAACTCTCTAAACAAAAGTAATGAAATTATCAAACAAATAGTTCACTGTAAGCAACTCTCTAAACAAAAGTAATGAAATTATCAAACAAATGGTTCACTGCAAGCAACCCTCTAAACAAAAGTAATGAAATTATCAAACAAATAGTTCACTGCAAGCAACTCTCTACTGAAAATGTCTACATTAATGTAATCAAACCAACAACAGCTAGACACACCTCTTGTATGCGATTGTTTTACTCATTGTTTTAAAAAAACTGACACCTCGGTATTAAAGAAACAAAACAAAACAAAAAAAATTAAATTATTCAATCAACTTACCTTACGGGTTTGGAATTTGATTTTTGTCTGATAGGACCATTTCATCATGATAATCCGCCACTAATTGTTATTTGACAGTAATCCATCAATGAAGAGACAGAAAGGAAAACAAAAATAACACACTAGTCCCAGACGAAAATCTTAATCCACATCAAGTTGCGCACGAGACGCGGTCTTCCACCGCGTGACGAGAGATGACGTCATCGCAATCAACCAATGAGCGGCGATTGTAGAGTTATTTCATAAGGTAGGTCCAGTGCTGGCCCAGTTAACGGTTTCATGTTTTGACCAGGCTGCAATCGTCCGTTTGTTTGTCTGAGCGGCGAGAGGTCAAGCAAATTGCAAGTCAACAGACGGGAAAATTTGTGCACCGCCCGGCACGCACGCCCTCTGGTAATGATTTCATAACACGTGGAATCAAGCAGCGGGCAAGTGGAATAATTGCCCATCAAACAAACAGCCGGAGGGCCAGAAGTTAATCAAATGAAGCACGCAGTCCAGCCGTGGCCCATACAGACACTGAACTCGATCAAACAGCAATCATTTTCAACTATTAAATGACTATAGTACATAGGTCTACACGGTAAAGACACGTGTTATTCTATTCTATGTACATTATTCAACTGTCACTGAATTGTGTGAAAACTGAACGAAACGTGAACAGTTTAACCAACGAATAAATTAAACAAACAGATACAACTTTTGATTATACTTTCACATCAACTCATGACTGTCTCTCCGCGCTCACTCTAATATGTAAAATAAATCTGACTTTACCAACTGGTACACAGCATCGCTTCAGTCAAACACATTTTTAACCGTCTAGTTCTCCCAGTAAACAGCAGCAGGTTCCAGAAAATTTCTAAAATGTGAGTTGTGTTATAAATAAAGAAAAGTGAAACTTGTATTTTTGTTTTAATTTACAATGTAGATCAAATCTTTCGCGATTTCGGAAAATAAAAAAGACACAGATGTATAGTTCAATGGTTGCGCAACGTAAAGGCCTGAGGCTAGCTCGTCATTGATGACTGCGAGCGAATACACGCGTGCATTAAGACAGGTCTGAAACTATAAATATCAGGGTAGACAGTATCAATACGACAGTTATAGAATTATTCATGATAATCGCTTCAATCAAAATATTACAAACAATAAGTCACGTCTTTTGGAATTTAAAGGGTGTATGTTTGACCCTGTGGATTTCCCCCCATGTATTTTGGAATCAGTGTGTGTTTCATGTTTAGAAAGAGTGCGAGCTGCGCGAATTGCGCCCCTCCCCCTGTTCCTTCTATCAAAGTTTGCCGTCTGCCGTACAGCCAGTGGTCAAACACGTGGTTCAAGTTGACACAAGTGCCAGTTGCGGCTACAGGTGGGTGTGTGTGGGTGTTAGTGTGAGTGTACGTGTGCGTGAAGAAAGGTGAGTGAAACGTAAAAGTCAGACAGTCTAGACATAAACCTACATAATGTAACCTAGTAACTAGGGGTGTGCCGGATCCGTTTTTTCCAACCGGATCCGGATTTTCTTATGCGAAATCCGCCGGATCCGGATTATTCCGGAATTTGGTACTTTGCAGATACCGGTAAATTTGAGGGGTTGGATGCCTTCTGAACAGTTGGCCTAAATGGCTAAATGACATTGGCTGATTGGAAGTTAGAAGTGAAGAACTTTGAAATAAATTAGAAAATAGAAATTATTCAGAAATAACTGAAATCAGAATAAAACGCAGATTGATAATAAGTTATTATCCATATGTAACTAAACTCGCTGTTAAGGTCAAAGGAAAACAACTTTACTATTAGTCTATTACTTTCATTACTTTGGCACTTGCCACTTGGCAGTGTAATTTTTAACTATTAAAAAAAAAACTATTGTAGTGCACTAACTGTTTTGAATCTGAGGAGAAAGTCAGACTCATCATCTGAGTTCATCTCGTCTTGTCATTGGTTCATTGGATTATAGATGCTTATTGCTTATTGTTATTGTTCAAATGTTCATAGTTTATGATGTGTATTGAAATGGATAATTAATTGGGAAAAAAAATAACAAGATTGAATTGAATTGAGATTTGAGAACAATAATTCTGTACTTTACAAGTTTGAAAATTGAAATACAAAATTTAATGAATTCAATTGGCATTTGACAAAGCCATTATTCAAGCCTAAAGAAGTAAGAATAAGATGTTGATAACTAACTAATGACTATTAGTTTGTTAACAGTGTTAAGTTACTCCAAGTCCACAGTCAAATAATGTACACATTACAGTGATGCCACACAATCACAGCTGAGCGCCGCGGGCCGCGACTACGTCATACCGTCGTTTAAACCAAATAGCACAGATCATAGCGCAAGCGAGAATCGCCGAAGATGGCTTGGTGACATAGAGATCACCAAAGACCTTTAAATTTATACTAGACCGCTAACGTAATGTTCATTTTTACTCAAAAATGACACGCATTTTTTTAACAATTGAGTGAACGATAATATAAATCAAAATATGAATTAAAATTACGGTAAATTTTTTTAAAGCATATTTGACTTTTAATTCTGTGTTTAAATAGAATTATAATAACCTTTATTATAAAATAGAATTAAAAAATAAAAAAATTTGGAAGGAATTGCTTTTAATGGAAGACGTTACGTTAGGTTTAGGGTTAGATTACCAACTCAGTGACTTGTTATATTAATTAGTGTTAGAGAATTAGTGTTTCATCACGGAAATTTCAGAATGGAAAAATATTCTATTTTTCATTTTACAATATTTAATATTCATATTTGAACTTTTTTTTCAACAGGAAATCTCGTGAGTGATGCATTTTAATTTAATAACAAAGAAGACATCTTTTCCATCTCTCAGAGAAATCTAAATAACTTAAATGTTGAATTTATCAAAAACCATTCATTTCTGTTATTTATTTTGTTATGAAGGTGGCGGGCTGGTGGCCAGGCGCTTGGGCACTATAGTTGCTTATTATTTCTGTTACAACGTCATTGGTGATTGCGGTTAAGATGACGTCACGAATAATAATTACTCATCCCCGCACTATCATGTATGGGATTGGGCCGATTGGCCACTATTAGCGGTGCTGACTCTAGCCTCTGATATGTTCATAACATTAAACAAGCTCAACGCTCGAAACAATCGATTAATGTACCGTGATCGTGTGGAATTCGGGAAAGAGAATTACTTTTATTTCAGATTATGATCCGGTGAGTCACAAAATCTGGCAAATTCCGAAATCCAGTATATTCCGGAATCCGGTTTTTCCGGATACATGCAAATCCGGCGGAACCGGATTTCACCGGATAGTGCAAAATCCGGTGGAATCGGATTCCGGCACACCCCTACTAGTAACAATATAATGTAACACTTGTAACAGTATAATGTAACACTAGTAACGATATAGTGTAACACTTATAACAGTTTAATGTAACCAACAGGTTTCGTCATGCAATACGTTTAATAAATTAATTCTAAATAAAGTTACTGTGTATGGGCGGGTAGCTGTGAATTAGAGAGCTGCACGAGACTGGGATTCGCGGGAGTCCCGCGGATTCCGCGGGACTCCCGCGGGATTGGAAATAAATTTATCGGGAGCCCCGTGGGTTTGGGTTTTGTTTTTGCGGGAGTCCCGTGGGTTTGGGTTTTGTTTGAGTGGGACTCTCCCGGACTTGGATATGATTGCTATTGAAATTTCTTTAAAAAGCGCCTGTAAAAAAAGTCGCTAAAATATTTTAATCTATTTTTTTTTAAGGTGGTTATACTAAAATTGAACAAGTGATTCTTTATTTATAGTCTTCGCTTTGTTTTTAATTCGTTGATGCGCATGCGCAGTTTATTATATTTTGAAGTGATTTTCCATTCGTAAAATTTGAATGTAAATCTGAATATTTGTTACTTCTCTAATTCTATTTTTTAATTTTCAAATAATGGATAATAAAGCAAGTATTCAAAAGTTAGTTTACGCAAAAAGCGAGCGTATTCTGTTTTACGTAAATAAAGGTGGTAAGAGCAATATTTGGGAAAGTTTCAATTATTTGCGCTTGGATGGTGAGGATGTGCCATTCGCGGTATTACAAGATGCGATACCATTATAACTTGAAAGGCACGCGATGGTACGAATGGTCTGTGGACGCATCTCGAATTTTGTATAAACAGATCACCAGTTCCAAAAATTACATCAATGACTTCATTCCAAGTCAAGAGAAGATTGTTAAACAGGTTCCAGTTCGGGTTAAAACAGAAATCACAAATACCATTGTTTCAATATGCGCTAAAGACATCAGGCCCTTTTCATTTGTCGAAGGCTGTGGTTTCCTAAAATTGTCTGCAAAGTTGATAAACATTGGTGCAAAATATGGGAATGTTCCTGTTAATGAGATTTTGCCTTATGCCACAACTGTTTTAGGCATTTGGGTAATGTTGTGGAGAAAGAAAAAAAATCTCCAGAAAGTGTTAATGACCTCTTATGTTTACATGGACTTAAACTGTAGAACTGTTTATTTTACTTATTATATTAAATGTTTTTCATGTATGTTTTTCGAGAGGATTTCTACAAACAATTTTTTTAAACCATTTTTTATGAGTTACAATAGAATATTTTTTGACGGGAGCGGGTGGGGTTGGGAAAAATTTTCGCGGGAGCGGGTGGGATTGTGAAAAATTTTCGCGGGAGCGGGTGGGACTGGGAGGAATTTCTTTTGGGAGCGGGTGGGACTGGTTTTGAAAACGCGGGAGTGGGTGGGACTGGGTGTGATTTTGACTCCCGTGCAGCTCTCTACTGTGAATATTACGGTGAATCAATAGATCATTCTAAATCACAACAGTATTTTCCTCTATTTTTGTTCTTTGGTCTAAAAAATGTCCAGACCACCGATAAATACAAATTCTTGCGATGTTTACATCGGAATCCAGAAATGTTTAGAAAATGGCGAAATGTATAATGGATGGAGTGCAGTGGGGTGGGGGGGAGGACAAGTTCAAACAGAGTTGTTCTTTTTACAATGTACACCCCCCCCCTTAAGCCCCTGTTTGAAAGTTCCACTTCACTGGAGCACAGCAAACAATCCATTGAACAGGCTACGGCCGGTTGGGAGAATGTAAAACAACAAAAACTCTGCGGCCACTGGAGATGAAAAGACTGGCATTAGATATCAACTGTGATGTACTGGGCATGTAGCTTTCAATGGAGGTATAGTCATGGATATAGTCATGTATATAGTCATGGATATAGTCATGGATATAGTCATGGATATTTAAGTTCAAAATAAGGAAAGACCCCCCCCCCAGTTCCTACCGACTGGTTTACAGATGTCTTCGGTCAACTCCCCACATGTCTATGTTCAACTTATCACATATCTATGGTCAAACCACACGTCTACGGTCCACTCAATCTACACGTCTACGGTCCACTCAAACCACACGTCAACGGTCCACTCAATCCACACGTCTACGGTCCACTCAATCCACACGTCTACGGTCAACTCAATCTACACGTCTACGGTCAATTCAAACCACACGTCTACGGTCCACTCAAACCACACGTCTACGGTCCACTCAATCTACACGTCTACGGTCCACTCAAACCACACGTCAACGGTCCACTCAATCCACACGTCTACGGTCCACTAAATCCACACGTCTACGGTCAACTCAATCTACACGTCTACGGTCAATTCAAACCACACGTCTACGGTCAACTCAAACCACACGTCTATGGTCCACTCAATCTACACGTCTACGGTCCACTCAAACCACACGTCAACGGTCCACTCAATCCACACGTCTACGGTCCACTCAATCCACACGTCTACGGTCAACTCAATCTACACGTCTACGGTCAATTCAAACCACACGTCTACGGTCAACTCAAACCACACGTCTACGGTCCACTCAATCTACACGTCTACGGTCCACTCAAACCACACGTCAACGGTCCACTCAATCCACACGTCTACGGTCCACTCAATCTACAGTCTATGGTCCACTCAATCCACACGTCTACGGTCCACTAATCCACACGTCTACGGTCCACTCAATCCATCTCTACACACATTTGTTGGTGTGATGCATGATACCATCATGCTGACATACATTTGCTGGTGTGATGCATGATACCATCATGCTGACATACATTTGCTGGTGTGATGCATGATAACATCAACTAGCACAATGCCGCAACAGGCCAGTGAAATCGATAAACTCAACAGTTTTTTGTTTGGTTTTTTTTTAAATCAATCTGGCACTAGTTGAATGCTTCCTACTGAGATTGTTGACATAGACAGGAATAAGATCAAGGTCTTTAATTGAGTGATTTTTATGGATTTAAGAAAACTGGGATGAATTAATTCAAATTATCAATACTCAGCTGGTTTTCATTTTGGAGCAATATTTTCAAAACTGTATAAATACTGAACAGAACAGACTGGGTTGAAAATGTTAACATAAAAAAAAAATGCCGTAAACAGAGAACCCCATCCATCTGTACAATTTAATGGATTCACATATTTTCGTAGCATTTAACTTCCGGGGTAAAAGGTCACTCATTAGCATGCGCCATCACTTATTTGTTAGTTCACCCGGTAAGATTTCAAACAAAACAAAAAAAACTAGCGACCTAGACGGCAGCACTCGACAATGGAATGCAGTCACGTTATGCAGGTTTATCCCACCCACATAATTTTACTTCAAGATTAACTTTGACTGGGCACCTGTTTCAAAGAGAACATAACTGCCACCGTACAATTGAATCAAATCAACCAAGACTTGTGTTTTCCGGAAATAAAAAGTTTCTGTGCAGCCATGTTAATGGAAAAATGGAAACCTTTTTAAACTTTCCATCTGATGAGCAATCAGTTGATGCTGAAATATGATTAAAAATGTACATGCAGATCACTCCAGACATCTATAAATAGAATCAGTTCTCACACATAACAAGGAAACTAACCATTTCTCAAAGTCGGACAATCAATGATGATGTCCTAAAGAAAATAATTCTTCCACAGATTAATTTGACAATTAAAACAAGTCTATTCCACAGAGTATGCATCATACATACAGCGCATTGTTATTTTAACCAAAGTCTTCTGATAAATTATTGGGGGAAAAAGCCCATCGCAAGTTAAAAACGTAATAGTTACTGCAACAATAAACAATATCAGCAGAAGAAACGTAATAGTTACTGCAACTCTCTCTCTCTCTCTCTCTCTCTCTCTCTCTCTCTCTCTCTCTCTCTCTCTCTCTCTCATGTCCATTGAACTGCCAACTTTCTGTCACATCTTTGTGGGAGCAGCTCGTCACCACCTTGAGTATGGAGCGGTTCATTGCTGAACATAATTTCTTTGAAACTGACGGAGAATGATTTATTTAGTGAGTGATTTATTTAATAGTTCAATAGGTGATAGAGACGGAGGAATATAATTACAAGTCTGACCAATGGTGTACCATGGTGACCGTATCTCACAGGGGCGGGAGGTGTGGGTGAGATTCAATACAACGGACAGTACATTACAGGTCTGACCTGACCATCACCACGTTACAGTCCAGTGACTTGCCGTCTCAAAACAACAACAACAGGCGCAGTGTGTTACAGTGTGTTGCAGTGTGTTATTGTGTGTTGCAGTGTGTTACTGTGTGTTGCAGTGTGTTATTGTGTGTTACAGTGTGTTACTGTGTGTTATTGTGTGTTACAGTGTGCTACTAATAATGCTGAATCCACAGCACCGTAAACATGGAGTTGTGTAATGCTATTCAGTATTGATCGTTTGATACGAACCATAAAGAGCACAAAGAGCCCTATGATTGGACCAGATGTATAACTGTCTTTATTTCGTACTGCGATTATGCCAGACTTTCAAATCGTTCTATGGTCACAACACAAAAACTGCTATCTCCTGTCTACATCCAATCGTTCTATGGTCACAACACACAAACTGCTATCTCCTGTCTACATCCAATCGTTCTATGGTCACAACACACAAACTGCTATCTCCTGTCTACATCCAATAGTTCTATGGTCACAACACACAAACTGCTATCTCCTGTCTACGTCCAAAGAACACTAGTTTCCATCATGACAACCCTATAACCCTGACCCTAATAAATTCAATGGCACCATCACATCACAGATCACCTGACTAGACTCTGGTCTGAAAAATTCAACCTCCTAAAAAAGGAAATCAAGTGTTCATTCAGAGCATGTTTGATTCTCAACCAACGGATAGACCATCCGTGGGTGTCTCACTTCAACTGGGATGATGATGATGGCACTCAGCATCCCATAATATTCAGATACACCCAATGACTTAGGCTCCGAATCGACCAATCATTGAACGACTCTTCCTGTGCAGTGTCTTTAGCGGGAAAGATGTAAACCAACGATAACATTACCTGATGTCCAGATGTTTCTTATAATGAAAGAATGAAGGAAGGACAGAAAGAATGAAGGAAGGACAGAAAGAATGAAGGAAGTTGTGATCAGCGTCAGACTGTCTTCTATTTCATTCACAAACCGTCAAATAAAGCATTTTGTTAATGGATAAGAGAAGAAATAAAACAAACTGCGAACTATGAGGAAGGCTAAAAGTAAAGATAGACAGAAGGCGGTGACTCGAACGAAATGAATGTAAGATTGAGGAAGTAAGGAAAAGTATTTGTCAATATAATGTAAAGCTGATAAAAAAACATCAATTGAGATGTGGACAATACAAAATATACAGGTTATAAGAAAGTTATAAGAAAGTTATAAGAAAGTTATAAGAAAGTATATCTAGTCATGTGCTTCTCAAACATTTTCGCTTCGCGAGCCATCGGTTGGTCGCGGACGAAATTTAGTTGAGTCGCGATAAAATTCAATTGTATAATTAAATAGATTGAGAATCTATGAGTACTTCATAACATCTCTATTTCTGAGAATCTATGAGTACTTCATAACATCTCTATTTCTGAGAATCTATGAGTACTTCATAACATCTCTATTTCAGAGAATATATGAGTACTTCATAACATCTCTATTTCAGAGAATATATGAGTACTTCATAACATCTCTATTTCTATATTTGTTACAAATCTATAAGTCTGTGAGTACTTCATAACATCTCTATGTGACTATGTCTATTTTTGTTACAAATATATAAGTCTGTTCAACTGCAAAGTAAAAGAGGTAACATATTTTTTTCTCTATTAAAATGACCCCGTCATGTTTCGTTCTTTCATCGTAGTTTTTATTTCCAAGAAGGTCACAGAATAAACAGTTTCCCTGGCGGGTCGTAACAGTTTGAGAGCCACTGTAGTTAAAACAATACATTACCCGCCTTTAATCTACACAGCAACGAATTCCACTGTATGTGTCACAGTGTGTATAAGTATGGTGGGTGTGTGTTGAAAATGATTGACATTTTGTGGACACACGGGGGACCAGAGTGGTGACAGTCAGTGGTGATTGGTGATGACCAACGTCAGTCACTGTGACACGCCTGTCGCTGCTTGTCCCAAACCGGAGGGGGGGGGGAGGGGTGGTTACGAAAATATAACTACAGGCGGCGGCCGGGGGGGGGTCGAATAAAATCAAATTGTACGCGGATCGCAGATCAAATTTCTCCGTCCCACACACACACACAGAGACAGTAAGACAACCGCTTGACACCCCACAGACGCTCCATTGCCTATGTATTGATACATACGAGACAATAAACCACGGTAGGCGGGATACGAAATGGGGGGGGGGGGGGGAAACAGTATAATTATCTCGCCACACAGCGGTGGCCCCATTATGCTGAGGTTTGTGCAGTTCTCAATGAACCAGTTGTTATTGTTTGTTTGTTTGTTTTGTTCAATTATTTACTTTATTTTTGTTGACCTGAGAGATAGAATGGTGCGGCTCGTCCAATTATTTGTTTACACACAACACAACAACATGAGTGTGTCTCTCATCAACCTTATGGTGGACACCTCTGGTGTGTCATTTGAAATTCACTTCAGTACAGCTTTCAAATGATGTTTAAACAAAAAAATTCACCAGTAAACAAGAGAATTGAACTAGTTCCGTGAAGCTAATCATAAAGTACTCATGGACTGATGACGTCATCTGTGAGGATGAGATGTTTATCTCTTAGATCCTATAAACCACTAATGGGACAGTTTTTGTAGTGTTCATCCCCACCATAGCAGATAGTGCGATAGCCATGGAGGCACCAGGGGGATACGAGTTTTACCTTGAACCGTGAAATTATATTGGCCCTCACATAGGTGGTCATGGAACCTGGTAACCCCCAGATCGACATTCGCACAACCATCCGATGACGTCTTCAGACAAATGTGTCAATAGAACCATTGACGAATGACAAATAACAAATAGTTTGTCTGAAGACTAGTTCACGTCTGGTATCCAACAGATATAACAATGTTAGATCACACACAATAAGAGTGGGGGGGGGGGGGGAAGGAGACAGAGATCAATTGATATCAATGACTTAATCTTAACGACAGCCAACAACAAGAACAATCGGATTGGAAGAAAATCGAACGACAAATCAAAGATAAGGGGGGGGCAGGTTAACTGATAAGAATGTTGTATTCAACAGTTGTATTCAACAATTTACTGACAATCATTCAATGAATCAAACTTTGTGATACAATCATAGCATCTTCAGCGCATAGGTTCTCAAACATGTTCGACTCACCCAGTCTGTTCCCATCAGTACAGAAATAGGAAGGAAAAACGAATCATAATAAAACTCACGTTGTAAATATTCTAGATGAGTCATCTGTAACACACCTTTAAATCGGCTCGCGAGTGTGTAGCAATCCATGCTTTGATAACCACTGGCATATATTATCAGAGTTGTATTCTATGGTAATTATTGACATATGGGTTAGCGATGACAAGACTATATACGAAGATACCCTCAGTAGCCACATGTTAAAAGAGTTTCATTTACATCACTTTTATATGACACGTGAGTCGGGGGCCCTGGACACATTTATATTTGAGGGCCAGGGTATAGCAGGCCCTTGGGGGTCCATTAGCACAAATTGTGTACAGATATCAGGATAAGAAAAACTTTCAAGGCCAAAACTCTTTTGTTTATCAGTGATGACAAGTTGGTACTCGCAGACAGACAGACTTTATCTCCCGCTGTTTATATCACTACATGGTTCACACATTGATGGTACACGACAATACAAGAGTGATGGTAGACAACAGTCTGATGGTAGACAACAGTCTGATGGTATACAAGTACACACACACACACACAACAGTTGAGCTACACAAACATAACAATAACTAACAAAATAATTAAGGCCTACAGTAAGTCCGTCTATAGAACGCCGGTTTTGAAAAACGGTTTCAGTTATCACGTCAACCAAGTTCAAGGACACTGAACAAAAAAAAGCAGACGACTGAAGACAGAGGGAAAAAAAACACATCAGCAACAACTGTGATCAAACACTGTGTTTGTGTTTAGTAAAGTATACAGTGAAGACTAGGATAAATATATTACATACAATACCCTGGTCCAACCTTATGATACAAACAGGTTGTTTGCAGGTTTTCAGTAAACTCGGTATTGACCACACGGTGATCGTTTCATGCATTAAACAACAACATGGCATCTTCGATGGATACAAACTGATCAAGAAGTTCAATCTAAACATTATGACAGAGAATTTGACCGCTCGGTTTCATGGTCTGATAATATTGTTGAAGAACATCGGGACACTGATGCAGAATGATAATAAATCCTCATTCAACTGAACAGAACCATTTAATATAGGTGTGAACAAATCGATTATATCACCACAGAGACGTCCCCTGAATAATTAAAACACAACTATCCTTTTGTTTAGAACCTTACCTCAATCAACACTCCGCGACCTCTCGATTTACTTTTCTCGGCGCATGCACACTGAAAATAACCAAATTACAGCACAAAGGTGTTCACTTGAAAGACTTTCCGTATCGCACGAAGTGGATCGCGCCACACACCGACAGCAGACGAGCGGACAGGCGAGGGACAGTGGAGGGGGGGGGGGAGGGGGGGAGAACGAGCGACGTTTCATTGACACTTGTCAGTAAGTGGCAGACGTAAAAGGTGGAGCGGAATTTTTTTTCTTGGACGGCTGGAAATTGGGGAGTTCAAATGAGGCAATGTTGAGAGGGAATGCACAGTAATGGAAGAAACATTTTGACATAAATAATGAGAGCAAGGGATTATGGGGGCACATATCACAGCGAGATTACAGTTGTGGCATAGCACAGGACGTGGAATCGAATCCTTAATAAATCGATGTTTTTAGCATAAGACAAAGCAGTTTTGGAGGAGGGGGGGTATCAACGCACGTCACGTGTATGTCATGTGATAGTCTACAAAAGGCTTAATGAATATCAGGCTACTAGGTGTAGTCTACAAACGGTTTAATGAATAACAGGCTACTAGGTGTAGTCTACAAACGGCTTAATGAATAACAGGCTACTAGGTGTGGTCTATTCCTTGCTGAGACTTTTATGAGGTTTGAGCCACAGTCTCAGTATAATTAAAAAATAAGTCACAAAAACATGAGTTATGGAGCTGATAGTAGAATTACTATAATACATTATCATTTCTATAGCAATCGAATCTTTCAAAAAACAAACAATCATGGGGCTTACCGCTTATAGCAGTGGTTCTCAAGGTGTAAGGTCGAGACCCACGAATTTCAGGTGGTCCTCGAAAACAAAACAGTTATTATGGTGGGTCGCAATACCAAAATGTGGTCCTAGTGGGTCGCAATACGAAAATGTGGTCCTAGAGGGTCGCAATACCAAAATGTGGCCCTAGTGGGTCGCAATACCAAAGTGTGGTCCTAGTGGGTCGCAATACCAAAATGTGGTCCTAGTGGGTCGCAATACCAAAATGTGGTCCTAGAGGATCGCAATACCAAAATGTGGTCCTAGAGGGTCGCAATACCAAAATGTGGTCCTAGAGGGTCGCAATACCAAAATGTGGTCCTAGAGGGTCGCAATACCGAAATGTGGTCCTAGTGGGTCGCGAAGTTTGAGAACCACTGAGTTTTGTGCGGCTCCCAAAAAGTGAATTATTTTTGCTCAACAAATATTTACAGAATACAGTGAGGATTGTAGTTTCTATATTGGAAATTGAAATTATGCATTCATCGTCCACATACATGATGTATAAAGATTCCACCCATGATGTATGCATACATAGCAGTGGCTATTTCAAACGTTTGTGTGGCTGGCACAGCGCCCACTTTGCCCAGTCAGGTACCAATTGTGAAGCTTGTTGGACTTATGGACATCGATAGGAACCGAGAAAAGTCCTGGGCTCAAACCCGCCCCCCCCCCTTGGGAATTGTAGTCTAACTCTGTAAAACCCTGTCTTCCAGGCACTAATCCCTGACATATATACTCCAATCTTCACGACATAATAATCCCGATGTTTAAATTTTTCACTAGAAAAAAGAAAACAATGTATACACAATCGCGTTACTCGATGTGTTTTATTAGTAAAGGTCGGATTTTAATATCACCATTCTTGTACACACAAAATGTAGATACAAAACAACAACACTGAAACAATGTAAGAGTAAAGTTACACTGTCACATGACCCAAGTTACAATACAAAAGTTACAACACCAAACAAAATCAGATTGAATGTGGATGCGTGTTACGTCACTCCTGGATCCAATCTGTAACTCTCTGGGTTAGTTGCGCTGTTGAAGTGATTGTAGGATCTTGATGGAGATAACAAACACCTTTCAACAACGTTATGAATACAAGGGGAACTAGCTACTTCAATTGGTTTCCATTACAATGATAGAAGTGGTACAGACTGTACTTGAGCTAGCCGACTGATAGCATTAATCAACGGCTGATAAGAAATGATCAGATTGGGCAGGGGGGACAAACCGTTAAGACACAAGTCTTTTAATTTGGGTCACGTGATTCGAGAGACAGTGAAATGGAGACAGTTAAGTATGTCGAGACGGCCGATGAGCCTCCATCCCACCCCGTATAGCCCGCAGTGTTCAAACGGTCAAGGCACACAGGTGGATGTGTTCAAAGTAAGTTATCTACATGTGTGTGCGTGCGTGTGTGCGTGTAATTGTATGACTATCAATGTAATTGTGAAAAAGAGTTATATATTATAATATTTCTCTCTCTCTTTCTCTCTCTCTCTCTTTCTTTCTCTGTGTGTGTGTAAGAGAGCGCTGCAGAGAGACAGAGCGGTTGTTGGTTTGTCTGTGTCATCAGCGTATATGTGTGTCATCTAATGGATGTCATTTGACATGTGAGACATGTGTAAATATAATGCCAGAGTTAGATGTTGTTACTCAATGTCAATGTCCTCTGTAAGAAATTCTGGTCCCAACTCTGTCAGTGTCTGTACTGTCACACAATGTCCTCTGTCCCGACTCTGTCCGTGTCTGTCACACAATGTCATTGTCCTCTGTCCCGACTCTGTCCGTGTCTGTCACACAATGTCAATGTCCTCTGTCCCGACTCTGTCCGTGTCTGTCACACAATGTCAATGTCCTCTGTCCCGACTCTGTCCGTGTCTGTCACACAATGTCGATGTGAGTGACGTAACATGTAAGTGGTGTAGTGGCAGACATACAATATATATATTTAGATGAAAACATATCAGTCTCTTATATACTGGGGATGGGGAAGGAGTAGGGGGCGTGACCTTATAATCTATTCATGTAACTGCCAGATGATGAGAGGAGATGAACCAGTCAGTTATGGGATGGAGTGGGGAGATGAACCAGTCAGTTATGGGATGGAGTGGGGAGATGAACCAGTCAGTTATGCGATGGAGTGGGGAGATGAACCAGTCAGTTATGGGATGGAGTGGGGAGATGAACCAGTCAGTTATGCGATGGAGTGGGGAGATGAACCAGTCAGTTATGGGATGGAGTGGGGAAATGAACCAGTCAGTTATGGGATGGAGTGGGGAGATGAACCAGTCAGTTATGGGATGGAGTGGGGAGATGAACCAGTCAGTTATGGGATGGAGTGGGGAGATGAACCAGTCAGTTATGGGATGGAGTGGGGAGATGAACCAGTCAGTTATGGGATGGAGTGGGGAGATGAACCAGTCAGTTATGGGATGGAGTGGGGAGAGGTGCAGCAACGGAACGTAACTTGCTCTGGGCGACAACCGTATCCATTAGTTAATACATCATTCAATTATTTAAACATCTATCACATTCATACAGGGGGTGAGGGGTGCATGTTATAAACTTAGATTTAAACATCTATCACATTCATACAGGGGGTCAGGGGTGCATGGTATAAACTTAGATTTAAACATCTATCACATTCATACAGGGGGTGAGGGGTGCATGGTATAAACTTAGATTTAAACATCTATCACATTCATACAGGGGGTGAGGGGTGCATGTTATAAACTTATATTTAAACTAGACTCGTATGAAGCACGGTGCGTTGCGATTTGGTCCATTGTACGGGCTGAGGGTTCGAATCCCAGCAAATTCTCGCCTCCTTGTCGCCTCCGTGGCTACTGCATGACTACAGCAGCCGGCACTCGAGAGGGTGTGTGTGTGGGGGGGGGGGTTTAGAGTCAAGAGATGACACCACTTGTAATGGTGACGTCAGTGAACATAACAAAACAAGCTTCCGGTTATGGACATCTATTAATAGCGATTCCCATGTGTCGAAAAGAAATAGGTCACAGGTAACTACTTCCCAGTCTTGGGTCACCACGCCCACCATGTAATGGTTACTCCTTTGGACACCAACAGTCACGGTCTAAATACTGGACAACGGCATGCGTCCTCTATCATAGCTCGTGACAACAAGGAAATGAGGGGTGGGTGGGGGAGGGGGGACGACTTTCACTGGTCACCCAAGATACTTCCTAACAGATCGGTCATTTACGCCCAACGGTCAATGTGGTTCGTGGGATTGGCTCAATTAAGGGCGAGCAAACATACAAACGTGTGCATAGTTTCAGTCGTACACCACAGAGCAACAATAAAACTATAAATAGCTGTAGTGATACATCATCAGCCCACCTATCACTGCCTGCAACAGTACACCACACCTTCAGAGCAGAAGTTAGATACTGTGGTGCCCTGTGCGAGTTGCGTTTTTTTTTTTGGCGCCCTTTACCCAATCTGAAAAGTGCACAAACATTTAAACAGTGCCCGTCCTAATTCAGCGCCCTATGCGGCCACACAACTAACGGTACCATTCCTAACGCTACTGCATACATAAACACGTAAATTTGATCATTTGCAAAGCCCACTAACATGCTAAAACTTCAGAGTCTGATATCAACGTAGGTAATTTATGTTTACGATCTGGGGTTGTGAGTGATGTCCCCTGTGAGTGATGTCCCCTGAAGAGTGATGTCCCCTGAAGAGTGATGTCCCCTGTGAGTGATGTCCCCTGTAAAGATGACATCTCTTAGATCATCTACACCACTAATGGGACAGTTTTTATCCCCATCATAGCCGATAGGGCCGATAGTGCAATGACCGTGGAGGCACCACGGGAGATATAGTGGGAACTTTCACCATGACCTGAATTATCCATTGGTCCACGCCGGAGATCGAACCAGGGACCTTCAGGTCGACAGTCGAGCGCTTTAATGCGCGACCATCCGTCTGGGGCTAAACATATATGATATATACAAAGTGAAAGAAACTATCAGCTGACACATCTCAAGATCTAATTACACCTAGACCACTGTCAATTAGTTACACCTAGCCCCCCATTCCCTTCCCCTGTCCCAAACAAGCGCATGTCAACATAACAAATTAATTGGAAATATTAGGTCACAAATTTCTTCGCCACAGAGAGGCCACGGGAGACCAAAGGGAAGCAATAGTACAATAATTGAGATCCGCAGAGTGAACAAACAAGTTGTATAGTTCCTTCCCTTTTTCAGTTGTCAGTCAGCTCAGTGTGTAGTTGGTTGGGGAGGTGGGAGGGGGGGAGTAGGAGGAGATATGCAGATAAGAAAGTTATCCAGATAATCTTTATTTGTCCATGTCGCCAGCAAGTCCAGGCAGACTTTGATGGTGTTTGGTTGATCCACGGATAAACTTGAGTCTTAACACACAGAGCATGGTCGACTGGGCCAGTCTATGTACATTATTGACTTAACGACCTACATCATTAAATTAAAACCAAAAAAAAAAGAGACTGTCTCTCTGACAGAGGGGAATGTCTGATTCTATGAAGCAGTCACAAGAGTAAACCAGACAAAAACAAAAAAAATCAAAAGCACACCATTATATATAAATAAATAAATTACAAATGTTGTCATAAAAACACCAAGGTGATGTAAGGGGGATATATGTATGATGTTGTTCATAAGTTCCAAACTGGGCTAGGCCAGTACCTGTGTCGGCTTTAAAAAAACAATGACACTCGGGGTGCCTCTGCAGTGCAGGCACATCGGTGGATCGGATGTCGTGATGACTCCATGGGCAAACTACGGCCCACGGGACCAATGCGACCCACTGGACTTTTGTATTCGGGCCGCCACTGGTTTCAAAGTGAAGCACAGCACTAGCCTTTAATGTTATGACGTTTACATTTCTTGTACATTAGTTCACTGGCCTTTAATGTTATGACGCTTACATTTTTTGTACATTAGTTCACTGACCTTTAATGTTATGATGTTTACATTTCTTGTATATTAGTTCACTGGCCTTTAATGTTATGACGTTTACATTTCTTGTATATTAGTTCACTGGCCTTTAATGTTATGACGTTTACATTTCTTGTATATTAGTTCACTGGCCTTTAATGTTATGACGTTTACATTTTTCGTACATTAGTTCACTGGCCTTTAATGTTATAACGCTTACATTTTTTGTACATTAGTTCACTGGCCTTTAATGTTATGACGCTTACATTTCTTGTACATTAGTTCACTGGCCTTTAATGTTATGACGTTTACATTTCTTGTACATTAGTTCACTGGCTTTTAATGTTATGACGTTTACATTTCTGGGTTCATGTCAACTCTCCATCCATCAGATCTAGATCCGGTCCCCTGGGTCACATAACTCAACGTGGCCCGTGACTCAGATTGCTTTGTGGACTTAGGGGCCTCGATACAAGTCCCGGCACTCGCCGGGGTTCAAACTCGAGACATTTCCGGTTACCTATTGTCCCTTTGTTGTTATATAATTTAGAAAATGTCCTACCTTGCCCCACTTAGGACAGATGGTTCTGGCCTTCCTGGCGTCCGCCAGGGACTTCTCCAGCT
Organism: Bulinus truncatus; assembly: GCA_021962125.1. NCBI lineage: Eukaryota > Metazoa > Mollusca > Gastropoda > Planorbidae > Bulinus > Bulinus truncatus. The sequence goes on along the minus strand of JAGDYQ010000081.1, from coordinate 3,364,108 downwards.
GACCATTCTTCAAATGAGCCGCTGACCTGTTGGTGAACAAGATGTGGTTCTCTGGGTCCAGCTCAATGGCCTCTGTGTACAGCTGGACAGCACGTCTGTAATGAAATATAGACACAGTTACACGACTGAACAGCAGGTATGTAATGAAATATAGACACAGTTGCACGACTGAACAGCAGGTATGTAATGAAATATAGACACAGTTACACGACTGGACAGCACGTCTGTAATGAAATATAGACACAGTTACAGGACTGAACAGCTGGTATGTAATGAAATAAAATATAGTCACAGTTACATGACTGGACAGCAGGTATGTAATGAAATATAGACACAGTTACATGACTGGACAGCATGTCTGTAATCAAATATAGACACAGTTACACGACTGGACAGCAGGTATGTAATGAAGTATAGACACAGTTACATGACTGGACAGCATGTCTGTAATCAAATATAGACACAGTTACACGACTGGACAGCACGTCTGTAATGAAATATAGACACAGTTACACGACTGGACAGCACGTCTGTAATGAAATATAGACACAGTAACAGGACTGAACAGCTGGTATGTAATGAAATGAAATATAGACACAGTTACATGACTGGACAGCAGGTATGTAATGAAATATAGAAACAGTTACACGACTGGACAGCACGTCTGTAATGAAATGAAATATAGACACAGTTACACGACTGAACAGCAGGTATGTAATGAAATATAGAAAGTTACTCGTCTGTAATGAAATGAAATATAGAAACAGTTACACAACAAGAAGCACCACTGGATAGCACGTCTTTAATGAAATGAAATATAGAAACAGTTACAGGTATGATTAGTTGATTAGTTGCTACTTGGTCGAACATTTTTTCTTCACACTCTATGTCTCCAGACTAGCGGTCTAGAAGACAAAATACAGATCTATCATATGCTACAGCATGAAGTTCAAAACCCGCCGTGTGACGAGACAATGAAATGAACAAAGCCACACCCACCTGAAGTTTCCAGTTTTGACAGCCTCGCTGCTCTCCAGAAGTTTCTGCAGGTAGATGGCCTGGCTGGTGGGTGATGGTGTCGGGGCAGGTATGCTGACATTCTGAACCTGTGGATCAAAATAGTTTTAGTTTAGTTCATGGGATGAGACTTTCTCGTGGAACACAATAGTGTGGTCAAAGTTGGATTCAAAACATTTAGTACTGGGTTATGGTAAGAAATACTCCCACGTCAATCCCCACACACAAATACATAAATAACTGAATTGTTCCTACATGACACACCCAGTGTGTATATTTGACTACCGGCCCGGGGGGGGGGGCAACCCGAACACATCTCTGGTCATCTGGCATACGGGGTCAGACAAAGCCATCGTTCAATATGATGACGTAGCAATGGGTGGGTGGGTCTGAGGCCCCCAACTGGTGGAGATGGTCGGGAGGAGGGGGCAAGATTAGCTGGCAGAAACCCTGCCGTCAACTTCCTCCCGTCCCAAGGCACACACAGGTACACTATTTCTACTAAGACTACTAGGTCAAGGCAATGGATCCTCTTCCAGATCAGAAAAATCATTTCAGATCAACTGCTAAGCTCACGCCATATGGTCAACTATTTCAATACGGGAGGGGAGAGGTTGGGTGTGGCTTCTGTCCGTGCTCTACAAGGGGCATTACTCTTCATCAATGACTCAATTGACGTGTTCCTCTTTCAATCTAAGTCATGAGACCACATAACTCTTGTAACGAAACAGGAGTTATGTTCCTGTATGTGGGACTGTTTTACTCATATGATACTTGTTGCTTTTTATAGCTAGAAATAGTTTGTATTCTACTAGAGTGTATTAAAAACCAAATACAACAGTTATGTAAATATGTGAAAATAGAGCGCATGTGTACCGGGATGCACTTTAAAAAAAACAAAATACAAAATATCCCCACGCATGACGTAGCACACCCTTATACACGGTGACACAAAAAACCTGGCCCCCCACCCCCTCGCCCCAACCTCGTATTCCACACTTAGAAAGTCAAGAATTACAGAAAGAGTTTAGATATTACGATAGGGCAGGGGTGGGCAAACTACGGCCCGCGAGCCGCATGCGGCCCTTCAGCGTATATCATGCGGCCCGTATGCATGTACATATTGTAAGTGTGAATGCGAAATAAATGAAAAATACATGGTTATTATCATTAATTCATATTTTTAATACGTTGTTTATGTGTGTGTGTGTGAGTGTGTGTGTGTGTGTGGCCCGCCGATAACAACCAAGTTTTCAACGTGGCCCTCCGTAGAAAAAGTTTGCCCACCCCTGCGATAGGAGGTATTGTCTGCAATGTAGCAAGTACATGTGCTCTATGTTTGGTGTACAGTAAGTTGTAGCACCCAAACATCGATATACTACTGTACAAAAAAACATGGCGGCTTTCAGAAAAGTCACTTTAAAATTGACGATGGGCACTCACTCTATACTTTATATTCTGTGGGGGGGGGGTACATGTTGGCGCCCCGACATCTCCTTGTGGGTGTGCAATAATTATTTCACTAGCTCATCCATGTGTGTAATACTGAAAACGATGATATGTGTAATACTGTACATTGGTAAACAAAAATAAAGTTTATTGAATGTATCGATCTGTCACTGGCACGAGCATTACAAGGAGACGGCGGCATTTTTCGATGACGTAATAGACAAAAACAGGTGACATTTACAGGTAGGGCATATTTCTATGACGTAGATCGCACGGATACATATATGAAAATTACTTGACATAAACAAAGTTTCCCAAACAAAAAGGTCAGTGTTACACAGAACAGCGTTACGTTCTGCAAATTAAAAAAAAAAAAGCTTGAGTTCAATTATTGCGTGACACGTTTCTCACAGGACGTAAGCGGTGAAGCTTTGATCAAGTCTGTGATTCCTAACAGAAGTGTGTCAACTGAGAATAGCGCGGACTATCTAGCAGATGAACGACACGCATAAACACACAAACACACACGCGTACACACACGCATATACACAACAAAAGCGCACACATTAACTGAACACCGAGGCAGAGCAAAACTGAAAATGTTATTTAGATAACATAGCACGTAATCAGCCAAGCATGGATGCTGGATTAGGGTTTATTCAGAAGCGAGCAAGGGAAGCTACTTGGAAAATGACAGAGGGAGGGGACGAGGTAAAAATGGTTGCTTTGATATAACGGTGTACAGTCCAGCAACTGAACCAATGGTCAGAAGAGATTCACTTTGAACCGTACAATGTGACTCAAACCTTCAATACTATGGTATGATCATTGCCTGCTCCCGTATAGTCCAATCACCAAGCGATTTGTAGGCTTTTCATTGCAGAGCATTTACAAAAACGTGTCGAACATTTGCTGAACATAATTATTTCATTGATCTTTTGAAGCCTCACAGCAAACAACGCTAAAATGTTCCATTAGAAATGAACATATAAGTCGCGTATACAAGGCAGCGATCATTTTATTTCGATATAAAGAAATTTCAGTAGAACGAAGGCATTGCGCTAACATAAAAAAAGGTTTCGCTACACACGAGATACCATCTGTGCTATACATCAGTGCTTCTCAGACTTTTTGAAGTCACGGCCCCCTTGGAACGCCAATCAATATGTCGCGGCCCACCACTTTTAGAAGCACTGCTATACAGCACTGTTGTTTTTTAATATCTTAATTTCGGACAGAGAGCCAACATTATAATTAAAATGTAGTGCGATAGGAGGGGGGGGGTGTTTAAATCAATGTAACATGGCGTCTTTCATCATGTTTCTTTCTTCCGCTAACAATGTCTGGTAGACGGCGGCATGCGGCTTATCAGAGACCTGTAGTTTGAACAGACCCGGGGGCGGAATAAAAAAAACATTTGAAAATGTCATACAACGGGTCTTTCATAACCCTAGAATGGAACCTTTTTTTCTTCAGTTACGGGGGGGGGGGGGAGAGAGATCAATAGACAGGTCACATGACTATGGGGAATTTTACTTCTTATTAGTCATCTCCCGTTGAATAGTTTGTTGTGCGATTACGACTTCTGTTAGATTGAAAATTTGGTTTCCAAGAAATAAAAGATATAATCATGAGAGAGAAACAATTTGACATTGTTTACATTTTGTTTACATTTTGTTTACATTTGTATTCGATCGGTTCCCCAGATGGAGTGGCGGTAAAAAAAAACGGTTAAAAAAGTGAACCATAAAAAAAGTAAACAAGAATAATATAAACTGGAGATGAACATAGACGAAGAGTAAACAGATGCAGATATGAAAGAAAGGTTGTCAATCTGTTGGCTACACAATAAGTGTTCATTGTTGACAATAATAACACTAGAAATTGATTCCCTAGGAAGAGTAATTGAATGAAATTGCCATTTATTGTTATACACCGTTATATACAGCTTTAAACTGTTTTAGACAGCAATACACTTCTAATTTGCTATACACTTCTATATACTGCTTTACACTGTTTTAGACAGCAGTCCATACATACGGCTCTGCTTTACTGGTTATTTTATAACAGGTTGTATGTCTGAGAGCACCGTCATTGGATTTCGAAAACCTGGGAGGGGTGGGGGGCCTGTATCGAGAAGGGGTGGATGGGTGGGGGTAATGCTGACTTACTTCACCACCACCACACCCTTCCCATACATACACCACAGACACCACCACCACACCCTTCCCATACATACACCACAGACACCACCACCACACCCTTCCCATACACACACCACAGACACACCACCACCACACCCTTCCCATACACACACCACAGACACACCATCACCACACCCTTCCCATACACACACCACAGTTAGTTGACTGTGAATAAAATGAAAACAAATTAACGGGACTGCCATTGGTGACATACTTGAAAGTACCAAACAACAGTTGGACAAGAGGAAAAAATTTAACGAATTAACAACAAGAGGGGGGGGTGTAATATGTTTTTGAGTACATGTACAACATATTTCTATGAGGCGTGACTGCAGCACGTAGCTATTCTCTAACGGCGTGTAACATGTGACGAATGACGGGTTCAATTCTTTGCCCCAGGTCAGTAACTGAGACTGTGGTCTTATAGGATGGAAAAGCTGTGCCAATTGAAACCTTTCTGTCAGCGATCGGTGATCGACAAGATCGTACAGATGAAACCTTTCTGTCAGCGATCGGTGATCGACACGATCGTACAGATGAAACCTTTCGGTCAGCGATCGGTGATCGATACGATCGTGACTCCTTGATGACAGTGGGACGATGGCACCATCCCCGGTCCGGAGTGATGGTGACACCTTTCCTATCAAGAGCGATAGTGACACCTTTCCTGTCAAGAGTAATGGTGACACCATTCCTGTCAAGAGCGATGGTGACACCATTCCTGCCAAGAGCGATGGTGACACCATTCCTGTCAAGAGCGATGGTGACACCATTCCTGTCAAGAGTGATGGTGACACCATTCCTGTCAAGAGCGATGGTTACGCCTTTCCTGGTAAGACGTAATGGCGACACCTTGTCCAAACTTGCAGTTTACCCGTTATGCTGGTGGTGTCTTTTGACTTTCTGAGCCATGAAAATATGATGTCATGTTTCCCGGCACCATGGAGTTGGCAGGCACAGAAGATTGTTGTGAACGTGGTCAAATTGTGCATTGTCATTCTGGACGTGACATTTGTCATGCAATACGCGGAGCTGGATTGTCCTCCAGTTTTTATGTTTATCTCCAGTTACAGCATTATCATCCGCACGAGGCCTTGTAGTGGTGACAAGTTCCGCCTCCCGCCAGTACAACACCCACCCACCCGACGCATCTAACCGTAGCTGATGTCTCATTGAAAGCAGAGGCAATGACCCCGAAACATATTCTAGCAGAATGTTGAACACTTCAACCCACGTTTAACTAAATGTTGAACAATCCAATCAACGTTTAGCTAAATGTTGAACAATCCAATCAACGTTTAACTAAATGTTGAACAATCCAATCAACGTTTAACTAAATGTTGAACAATCCAATCAACGTTTAACTAAATGTTGAACAATCCAATCAACGTTTGACTAAATGTTGAGCAATCCAATCAACGTTTAACTAAATGTTGAACAATCCAATCAACGTTTAACAAGAAGAGGGGCATTATGTTTGATATTCTGTGAGGAATGTGTTCATCACTATTTATTTCAAATATAGCTTGTGAAACAAAAACTCTTTTAAAGAGCTATTAAGTCTCAGAAATGTCATCCATCAAAATATTCCAATATAAAATAACGATTATCTAGTAAACAAAAAATGGTACAAGTCTTGCTATTATATTGCACTGGTTCTCCCATAATAAAACCTGCTCGGTGTATGCGACCATGATATGAAGAAAGAAAAGCTAAAGATTGATGGCATGTTCTCGGTTTAAGTTGTCATTTAAACTTGTCATTTAAACTTGTTGCAGAGAAATTCGTCAGCGCACCACTACTCACAGTGTGAGGACCAATGCTAAATCAAATATGTTCATCGTTAGAGTGACGAATTTGTAGATTCCCACCATAGTCTGAGATGTCAGAACTTTTTACATATAATACAGCCCAGGAGCCACCACACGGCTCTGTGTGATCTATTACCTGACTACATCCCATATATCTGATACAGCCAAGGAGCCACCATATGGCTATGTATGATCTATTACGTGACTACATCCCATACATCTGATACAGCCAAGGAGCCACCACACGGCTCTATATGATCTATTACGTGACTACATTCCATACATCTGATACAGCCCAGGAGCCACCACATGGCTCTGCATCGTATATATATTAAGACACGACTTTTCCAACGTTTACTTTCCAAAGACTTTATAGGTAACTAGAATCCAAACCATGGTCTTGAGTCCATCTAGTCAGACCCCCTTGGACCAAATTGTGGCGCAAACTCTACCTTGGGCACAAGATAACCCACCAACTCTTCTTTTGACCTGAGTGATACCAGTCTGGTTGCACTCGGCAGTCTTCTCAAACAATTCAAATACCGACAGCCTGGGCTTCAATAAAACGAAGGTATGCAAAAATGGCTCTATTTATTCGCAAATTGCATATCTGAACATTTGAAAATATCACTTAATATTATTATTGAGTTTTGTCAAGTCACGCAGCCAAGGTCATTACGAAGCAGAAACAATATCAAAACAAATGTCTTGCATACTGACCTGCGAGGTCTCCACGACTGGCTAAACTCAAACTAAAAAATAACAGAATAAAGCCTCACAATAAAAATCAACGAGCCGTGTCGGGTACGGGTGTTATTCTCACAGATGGTCACGTGGTACAACTGTCGTCTGCTCCATTCATGTTTTCAATAAAACGATGGGGAGGACACAGCTGCCGACTACAGTGACATCATCGCTACATTCCAGTTGGCAGTGGGGGTCCCCTAGAGACATTCGGGGCCCCGAAGTGAAGGGGGTGTGGGTCACTAGTCACGTTTGGATGTTTATTTTTTATAGCTACCGTAATTTTGACAAAAGTAGGACAATCCAACTGATATGAGTTCCGGCAGCTACAAGTAAATTGAATTAAAATGTCGAGTGATTTACAAGATACATTCCATCCATTCTTCAACAATATGGCTATCATGGGATGAATAAAGCCCCCCCGCCCCCCCCCCCAAGAAAAATTACAAAAATGGTTTAAACAAAAAAAATGATGCGTCAATCTCAATACCCGGTAGTAATTTATCTGCTGCACCTAAGTCAGTGAGACCGCTAAGACACGATGATTTCACATACACATATCGGGCCATTCACATAATAAGTCACGCTTTTTGTTCTTGATTTTTAAACACCCTTCCCCAGCCCCGCCCGAAAATTTTTTTTTTACCACTCTTTATTATCTTTCATTGAGTGCCACACTTCGCCCCCCCCCCCCCCCCGTTCCCCAAGGCGCTACATAATAAGTGAACGGCCCCTATACAGTACTATTGTGTGTGTGTGTATGTGTGTGTACACGTGTATATGAAAGGGGTGGGGAGGGGAGAGATAGCTAGATTATAGAAGTCCATATTATATTTTTTTTTAAACAGACTGAATCAAATAATTAGAATCACTTGATCAAAACAATGTCTCATCCTGAGAACTTCGGCTTAAGGAGAAGGACAGGGCTAAAGATATAACGATTTCTACAGGCAGACGATCGATGGATAAGTATGTCACGCTTAAAAATAGGAACACAATATCCTGCTAATACACGTGTTAATACACTACCACGCAAACCCCAGATTATGTAGACATAACTTTACTACTGTATACAGTTAGACAACGGACAATGACACTAACAGAGCAGTGAAAAGAATGTAAACAGACGGGGCACTGCAAATCTTGTCCAAATAGGGACAACAGTTTCGATATACGACCGCTAGTTTATACCTCACACTTTACTGAGATATACGACCGCTAGATTATACCTCACACTTTACTGAGACAACAGTTTCGATATACGACCACTAGATTATAACTCACACTTTACTGAGATTACAGTTTCGATATACGACCGCTAGATTATACCTCACACTTTACTGAGACATATGACCGCTAAATACTTTAGTGAACCTAGCTAAAGAATGAACAGTATGTAAATATAACTCTACTACTGTAACTAATATGTAAATATAACTCTACTACTGTAACTAATATGTAAATTTAACTCTACTACTGTAACTAATGGGACATTAACACCAAGGTTAAAATTTTAAAACAAAACGTTTGAGTTAGAATACCGTTGAGACAGTGTTATAACCCGCGGAGTAAAGAATCTTCTGGATGGGGAGAAATGTAAACGAGGGGGGGGGGGGCGCTATTCTGAGCACAGTGGCAACAAAAATAGAACTTGTTTGTTTTAAACAGCATGTGTAGCAATCACAGACGTTCATTAAAATGAGCACAGTGGCAACAAAAATAGAACTTGTTTGTTTTAAACAGCGTGTGTAGCAATCACAGACGTTCATTAAAATGAGCACAGTGGCAACAAAAAATAGAACTTGTTTGTTTTAAACAGCGTGTGTAGCAATCACAGGCGTTTATTAAAATGAGCACAGTGGCAACAAAAATAGAACTTGTTTGTTTTAAACAGCGTGTGTAGCAATCACAGACGTTCATTAAAATGAGCACAGTGGCAACAAAAATAGAACTTGTTTGTTTTAAACAGCGTGTGTAGCAATCACAGGCGTTCATTAAAATGAGCACAGTGGCAACAAAAATAGAACTTGTTTGTTTTAAACAGCGTGTGTAGCAATCACAGACGTTCATTAAAATGAGCACAGTGGCAACAAAAATAGAACTTGTTTGTTTTAAACAGCGTGTGTAGCAATCACAGGCGTTCATTAAAATGAGCACAGTGGCAACAAAAATAGAACTTGTTTGTTTTAAACAGCGTGTGTAGCAATCACAGACGTTCATTAAAATGAACATGAAGCCTCGCCTCCATCAATTAGCTCAGTCAACCACAAACAAAACAAAAACAGTGGGTCAGACCAGGACCAGTGGTTCTCACACTGTTACGATATCGCGACTCACTAAGAAACTTTTTTCTCGACCCTCAAGCGCTGAAAGAAACAACACAAATGTAAAAGAAGGGAAAATTGATATTATTAATGGCGTATCTTCTCGATGAAATACTGTCTGGCGACCTACTTTAAACCAGCACGCGAGTCGTGCCCCCACGCTGTGAGAACCACTGTATTATAAACCATTCATTATGAGCTGAAAGGTTGTTTGTGTAATTAATCAATCACTTTAAATAATAGGCCAATGCATGTAATAGGTCAATGCATGTAATAGGCCGATTCATGTAATAGGCCAATGCATGTAATAGGCCGATTCATGTAATAGGCCAATACATGTAATAGGCCAATGCATGTAATAGGTCAATGCATGTAATAGACCAATGCATGTAATAGGTCAATGAATGTAATAGGCCGATGCATGTAATACTAAATTGTGTGTGTGATCTTCAGAACGGGGTGTATTCAAAAGGAATTATTTCATTTTAGGTGCCACATTAAAAATGACCAACTGCTTGACATGGCTGCCAACTGTGCTAATATTGCATGAGAGAAATTATATTCAGTCAGAGATATACCATTAATACGGATAGAAATGTTGGCAGACTGTTAAACAAGCAGAAAGGCAAACATTGATAGATAGACATGCTACATCATACATTGAGAGACAGACATGCTACAGCATACATAGACAGATATACTACAACATAGATAGACAAACATTATATGACATACATTGATAGCCAGGCAATTTAATACATACATAGACAGACAGCCATTAACTTACAAACATTGATAGATGGACAAGTTAATACATATGTTACCGGCAAAGTGTGAAATCCGGCATTCTATAGAATGCCTAGGCAATGTATAGAATGCCTGAATTTTTCAGGCAAAGTATGAAATAAATTGCTATTTCATACATTGCCTAGGCATTCTATAGAATGCCGAGTTCTCGTTCGGAAAAGTAAGTAACTATCGGCTGGTGAAACACTATGATGTCATGATGTTGGGAAAAGAAGATGTGAGTGCCATTCAGTTTTACGTCGCGGACTCCGAGTTATTTGACGTACTTCATAATGCCCATTTGGCTATTGGTCATGGAGGACGGGACAGAATGTTGAAAGAACTATCACCCAAATACAAGAACATTACACGTCATGATATTGAACTATATGTTAACCTTTGTGAACCTTGCCAGAAAAAAACAAAAAGGCGTCAAAAAAGGCATTGTAGTCAAGCCAATGGTTTTATCTGAATTCAACTCCCGTTGTCAGGTCGATCTCATCGACTTTCAATCCCATCTTGATGGGGAATACAAGTTTAGAATGGTGTATCAAGATCATCTCACCAAGTTCGTGGTTCTCAGGGCCATGAAGACAAAGAGGGAAGAAGACGTAGCCTACCAGCTCGTAGACATATTTACGTTGCTTGGTGCTCCAACAATTCTACAGTCCAATAACGGCAGAGAATTTGCAGTGTGGTAAGCAGCTTAAAGGAGTATGGCCCACCTTGAAGATCATTCATGGTAAGCCGCGCCACTCACAAAGCCGGGGGAGCGTCGAAAGAGCTAACCAGGACATCGAAAATATGTTGTGTGCTTGGATGCAAGATGGAAAAACTGGCCGCTGGAGTGAGGGGTTACGGTTCGTCCAACTCATGAAGAACAGAGCTTTTCATTCTGGGATTAAAAGATCACCATACGAAGCACTCTTTGGATGCAAAGCTAAAGTAGGCCTCACAACGTCGTCCCTACCTGACGATGTTTTACAAGATGTGGAAACAGATGAAGACCTCGAAAAAAGAATACAGAGCATACAAACAACACAAGAGCAGATAGACAGAGATGAAGGAATGCAAGAGACAAACTTTCTGCAGAAGACATGCATGAAGATGCAAACCATGATGGAAAATTATGCACATTAATGCACAATTTAAAAACTTTATACTTTGCCAAAACGACATTAGTCATTCTATACAATGCCTAGGCATTGTATAGAATGCCTAGGAAAAGTATGCACAATTTAAAAATTTTATACTTTGCCTAAAACGACCAGGCATTCTATACGTTGCCTAGGCATTCTATAGAATGCCGGAATTTCACACTTTGCCGGTAACACATAGATAGACTTTATATTACATATATTGATAGATGTACATTTCATATAGGAAAATGTCCATACAGGCAGGAGGGCAGATCCACAGGTGAAATGTCCATACAGACAGGAGGGCAGGTCCACAGGTGAAATGTCCATACAGGCAGGAGGGCAGATCCACAGGTGAAATGTCCATACAGGCAGGAGGGCAGATCCACAGGCGAAATGTCCATACAGGCAGGAGGACAGATCCACAGGTGAAATGTCCATACAGGCAGGAGGGCAGATCCACAGGTGAAATGTCCATACAGGCAGGAGGGCAGATCCACAGGTGAAATGTCCATACAGGCAGGAGGGCAGATCCACAGGTTAAATGTCCATACAGGCAGGAGGGCAGATCCACAGGTGAACAACTCCATTTAAGATCAATATTTACACACCAACGTAACTGTTAAATCAATAATGTCAAGTTGACACAGTTTCCTAGTTGACTGCACTTGACCTCATAGTCTCCAACTGTAGTTGACCATCTCGGACAGTGTTGACTTAAGAAGTAATAAAAAGTGAAACTAACTAACTCGTACATTTTCCCCATAAAAGTTTCCCCATAGACGACTCGCAGCTAAGATAATTTCCATTACGACCACTGTAAACGGTGCCAGACATCTAAAGCTCCACTGAATCCATTGTTAAATTATTTCCACAACATAGCATTTAAAAAATTGAAGAACAAATTAAAATTACTTTCTACATCTTTTCATTGGAATATCTTCTCCGTGTGTCTGTTATTGTACAGACTGCGTAATTCATTAGTATTGACGCTAAATATCAAGTCTTCATTTCCGTGATATCACTCTGACAGTACAAATAATGGGAGAGATATATGCAGTAAAAATGTCAACATTGACCAAAGTTGAAATATAGAATCATAGAACTATCATAACTACTATTATAACTACTATTATAACTACTACTTGAACTACTATTATAACTACTACTTGAACTAGTAAATCTTTCAAGTAATAAACTGAATTAAAACGATTACTTTGATATGCCATCATTAAATATTAGCACGTTTTAATTTATATTGATTATATAACACATTATTAAAAAAAGCCGAATCGATACTTTAGTAAAACTACTAATCATTTAGCATGTCTGAACATTAAATTCAACGGATAAAATAAAGTGCAGACATTCCACAAGACACACACAACACATAGATGGTCATTCTAAAGTGGTCGTCTTATATTTCATTTAAAGTGATATTCTGGAAGCTATTGTATATATGTATCTATGGGAGTTGTTGTTTTCTTACTGGCACCATTTGCTCAGAATTTTATTTGCTGCGGGATTATGAAAAGGGCGTTAGCTGCAAGTGGTCTATTGAAGCTAATAAGCTTGACCCACACACTAGTCAGGTGTACTAACTAAGCCATAACGTATGGGGCTGTTTGTTTCGACGTTTGTTTTTTATTTTTAAAAATGCTGTAAAAATACAGACTGATGGGAGGGAAGGCTGATGGCCCTCCGTTGTCACTGTTGTCAGGGGGCCCCATAATGATCAGCCCAGAGATGGTTATAATCAGCTAAACTGCTATCACAAAATGATGCAATGACAAAGGAGCAGACTGGCCATAAAGCGTATTTATGCAAGGAGACAGGATGCAATTACCGTCACCGGTATTCCAAGCAGCAACATACACTGTGATAGTGCTGCCAACTCTGATAATTTATATCCAGATTCAGATATTGTTTTTGAGCCATCTAGATGTAAGAGAATGATCAATATTGATTTGTTTTTCCGTTCGAGGAAAAACGTCAACAGACAAGTCACTTAACAGATAAGTCACAGAAATTCGTCTCTATCAGATGGCCACACAGCCTTGGCCTAACGAGTCCATGTCTGACCACACAGAATGGCGGCCACACTGATACCGCGTCCACGACCCAACGAGAAATTAGTTTCGGAATATCGGCAGACGTGTCGATTGTGACATGCAGAGACGACTTCAACAACGGACGCATGGGTTCCCAAATAGTGAAACGCAAAGACCAAATGTCTGCCCACTAATTCCATTTTTATACCCTATTTGATATCGTCGAATATTTTCTTCTGCGCCCGTGCCTGCAGCTGGTGATATAGATGAATGACTTAGCCACTTTTCACAGAATCGTCATCTGTCACTATGAGACACGTCAACTGTCACTATGAGACACATCATCTGTCACTATGAGACAAGGTGAAACAATTGTGCTCGTCTATGACACCAACTCAAATATATTTCCCCTTATACAGGTTCACGAAAGTTAATTTTTAAAAAATCTGCTGGATTCAGTGAGAAATTTGACCAAGCAAAAAGTGTCACGGGCGTGACGGCAGCTGAGGGGTACACATCTATCCAACGAGGATAACCCCCCCCCCGGGTGTGATGCAATCAGTCGGCACTCTCTCTAGCCACATCGCCTGAAAGTCAAACAACACGATGGACGGAAACCACACAAACCAAACAGCCGAGAAACTCACTGCCTGATACAGACAAACAAACGGCCGCTGGAGTTCCTATTGCTCGGCGACATTTTTTAAAGTCGTTTTACAGTTTCCTCAAAGAGAGGATGTGGAGGAGGGGGCGACATTAGGCGCGAGCACACACACACACGCACGCACACACACACACAGAGACTAATACAAAAAGTGTCACGCCTCTGTGCGGAGTCATTCGCAACTTCTCGACGATATTTTTTTTTTCCTTTTGCTTAACGAAATAATTGTCAATATTGAGGTCTTTTTGCTTGTCGTGGTTCATTTGTAAAGTCGTGAGATATAAAAAGAACAAAACAAAAAACAACTCGCTTGCATACCACAGAGGCATCTCAAAACGAATGTTATTATTCAAAGCTGCCGAAACAGCTTTCAGTCTTGGCTGACTGACTACAGGGCAACCATGCATCCACGCCCCATCCCCCCAAACATTCAGTAAGTCATACCACCCCTGTAAAGATGTCGTTTTATCTCTGGACCGAATAGGGCAGTGGATCTCAATCTTTTTTAAAGCTACCACATTCGACCCTCACGGAGAACAACTGCTTATCGGACCACGGAGTCTGAACTGCTGCAGTCAAAACATGCGGGGCGTAAAGGCCTCAGTTGTAGGTCCAGGCCCATATCCAGAAAAAGCACTAGGGCCTCTGACAGACTATGGCGAGTTGAGCTATGTGACTTATTTTACCCTCATTTTTGTAAAGGATATAAACAAAATGAATATCGAAAGCAAAAGAGCTCTCAAAAGTGTTGGGACCCGTTGATTCATCGCACGCAGTTCTGGGAGGCTTTACAGAGTGTGTATGTGTGTGGGGTCCTTACACAGGTCCTCCCAAGTCACGGTGAATAAGATTGAGAGACATTGCTGATGATACGAGACTACTGAGACAACTCAATCGTACCTCCCCCCCCTGTCACAATACAACAACTGCATGGTGGAAGATGTGTTCCGTGGTGCCTTGATTTAAGACGTGATGGAATTGACTTTCAGCATCACCACCTGACAACTGTCACTGTTACGGTGGATCGTATATAAAGACGCTAAGATGTTTTCAGTCATGGTGATGACTGGCCCCCTCATAAAATATAGTGTCTACGTCATCCAAACATCTACTAATCAAGTGGTCTCCGAGATGTCATCAGTGTACAAACAACGTCTGATAAGGTCTGTTGCACCCTATAGTTATAAGGAGGTCTGTTGCATCCTAGAGTTATAAGGAGGTCTGTTGCACCCTACAGTTATAAGGAGGTCTGTTGCACCCTATAGTTATAAGGAGGTCTGTTGCACCCTATAGTTATAAGGAGGTCTGTTGCACCCTATAGTTATAAGGAGGTCTGTTGCACCCTAGAGTTATAAGGAGATCTGTTGCACCCTAGAGTTATAAGGAGGTCTGTTGCACCCTACAGTTATAAGGAGGTCTGTTGCACCCTAGAGTTATAAGGAGGTCTGTTGCACCTTATAGTTATAAGGAAACCCAAATTTTAAAATGTCTACACTCCCTTCACCCTCAAGTCTATATGTAATTGTGATAATCATGTTCGAAATCAGGGTCTGCTGAGTAGAACGTCATATTTGAAGTGGGTATTCTTATCAACACTATTCTAGGAGACCTGTTTTGTTTACAAAACACAATGTCAGGTAAAAACGGCAAACACACACACACACTCACACAAATACACAGGCAGAGGTAAACAGAAATAATTAATAAAAACAATAAATTGTTTTATCTATATATTATTTATGTTCCATGTGTGGTTTATTATTGTTGGTCTAAAGCAGACTTGGGCAAACTATCAATGCAGGCCCAATACAGCAAGTCAGACTGTTTGAGTCATACTGTTTGATCCTGCAGGCCCAATACAGCCAGTCAGACTGTTTGAGTCATACTGTTTGATCCTGCAGGCCCAATACAGCCAGTCAGACTGTTTGAGTCATACTGTTTGATCCTGCAGGCCCAATACAGCCTGTCAGACTGTTTGCCCACCCCTGGTCTAAACTAACGTGCTGACTGTTTTTTAGCAATTATAATTTCCTATGAGTAATACTAAAGATATCAATAATCCTTGAAATATATCATTATCCATATCAGAATCTATATCATAACCATTATCAGGATGGTCCGGTAGTGCCTCGTATTGATCCACCCATAGACGAGTTAGAAATGTTAATAAAACCCAAAACCAACTCAGAGCCCATCTGGCTCACGATATCAATACCATCAACTCATTTGTCTCTGATCTCAGAGATATTTAAATCCTGATATGAGTCAACTTATACTTTCCTACACAATATGGATGAAATAAATGAAGCCTTCGGTCAGTGCAATTATTAAAGACCCTGTAAAGATGAGATGTTTAATCTTATAAGTCAAGATAAAAAACATTATTTGTTATGAGGAAATGATGGACAGTGGAAGTTTATTCTGTATTCAAATAACTGCTAGGTCATACAACTTTAAATCTAGTTACCTTATTAAAACAATTAGATTATTTTTCATCATTTTGGCACTTACCTTAGGTTTAGAACCTTTACTGGCCATATCATCGATCAGCTTTAAGATTATCCATTTCACAATAATCCACACACTGCTTCACTTTATCCAATGGACACACATGTTAAATACAGAAATACTACACATCCTCCAATAAATTAAATCACTTTATACCAGAATAGAATATATCTTTTTCCAGAAGAACAAAAAGCACAAACCAATTTAAAGTCTAATCCACCTTTTTTATAGTGTTCTACATAGTATTTAGTAGTATCAACTGGACTGCAGATGAAAGATAGAATCTAAATGATACAACAGTAAATATAGCTAACTAGAATAAAAAATGAAGAGGTAACTCAGAAAGCTAAAGAAAATCTACTTTTAAACATGAATAGAACACACTCCCACATACAAACACATACACAATCCAAACAATTTCCTATCTTAATGCAATGATCACCATAATGTCTAGAAGATAAGCCTGGGATTCATAAATAATGTTGTTAAACCAAAAGAATGTCAACTTTTTTTTGTTCTCATTTTATTGCATGTTCAATATGATCATGACCATTAATGGCCGAGTTTAGGCAAAAAGAGAAAAATATACAGACAGGTGAAATAAATAATTTTTTTTTTTTTAAAGTTGAATGACTGGATCCCCCACTGAGTGTTTGATACACAAGATACAGCTGAATGGGGACGAGAAAGTTGAAAAGTCAAGCACATACCATTACTCTAGTGTTTATGAAATGAAAAGAATTTTTTGTTCCTCAAACATTGAACCCCAGAAATAAACCAAATTACATTATTATCACAACTTGAATAAATCCATTAAATCATTCAATTTATAAAGAAAGCAGTTGAAACCCATTGAATTAAATGGTGGCATTATGAATTCATTGTAATTATCAAGTTCAAATATACAAGGCACTAAATCAGAATCTATTTATAACTACTGAAGAATGAAAGGACCCATTGATGACTAATGGCCATAGGATATTAGGCTCTAAGTTTTTTTCATTTCTTGATTTTAAATTTTATCATAACATGATATGCTAATACTAAAATGTTGTGAGGTATTTGTTTATCAATATTTATTGATATGATGATTTTTTTAATTAAATTTTTTCCCCTGACTATTATTAACAAAATGTACCATTACAAGAAATGTTATAATTTCTGTTAACATTAAATGTCTTCTGGAAAGGAAAATTTAAAAAAAAATGGAACTGAAAGAAATGATATTATCAATGTACAATCAGGTACATAGATAGCCTATTAAGGCTATTACAACTATACCCATATACAGTAGGGTGGAGTGAAAAAAATTTTTCTGAATATCTTGTTTGGATAGCTATAAAAACTTGCTAATGCATGCATTTAGTAATGTGGCAAAAAATTAGACAATTTAAAGCATATCTTGAGTTTCCGCATTTGACCCTAATATACAGCTCACAAAAAGTATTTTCCTAAATTATGATTTTACATTTGGTTATTTATTTAATTTCCCTATATCAGACAAAATTATGACCAAATAAATTCATACATGTCAAAATAGTTTTACTATTTTAGGCCAACTGAAACAATGATTGAACTATACATTTTTGTAGTTTATAAACCTTGTCCATGGAAATATTTCAAGTTTCAGTTGAAAGATTAATCCCTATATAAAACTATAGATATTAGAAGTAATATTATAAAGTTAACAGAGACCAGTAGTAAAGTAACATGTCAAAGTAACCTATCTATAGATCTGTACGATATACTATATCATAATCATCTATATTTCTATTAATTTAATCGCACTTGTTACGAGACCCTCTAGAGGGACGCCTACTAGAAATATGTACGGGCGACCCGCTAATTTTTTTTTTCCTGTTTCCGGGGATTTTCGCGCAAATTGATATCTATAGGTCAGTGCAAGTTTCGGTTTCAATTTTTCGCGCAAATTTGTTAAAGATGATTAAAGTGGGTGACAAGTTTAACTGTTTGAAAGATTTGGACAAGGCTATTGCAGCTTATGAAAATGAATCATGCATTTCTCTTTATAAACGGAATAGCAAAACAATTGTATCGGCACGAAAATTAGGAATTAAAAGATATCTCAAGGAAGAGTTAATCTACTACACCATAAAATATGCATGTTATCATGGTGGAAGAAAATTTAAGAGTAATTCTACAGGAAAGAGGCCAAATCAAAGGTTCAGTATTAATACAATTTTAATTATTAATACAATTTTAATTATTAATACAATTTTAACTAATTAATAACACATTTGACTTAAAATTATCTACTACACCATTCAATATGCATGTTATCATGGTGGAAGAAAATTTAAGAGTCATTCTACAGGAAAGAGGCCAAATCAAAGATTCAGTATTAATACAATTTTAATTATGGCACTTGTTACTCGACCCACTAGAAGGTCGACTACTAGCATATGTACGGTCGACCCGTTAATTTTTTCCGGGGATTTTCGCGCAAATTGATATCCATCTCTATCCCTAACCCTAATCCTGAAAAAAAAAAAAAATTTATATATGTCATGTTCCTTATACCCTAATATAATGGTCACTAGTGGGTCTTCTAACAAGTGCGTTTAATTATTAATACAATTTTAACTAACTAATAACACATTTGACTTAAAATTAAACTTAAACATTTACACCTAAATTCTATTATAGTACTTTCAAGATGGATTGTCCTTTTGGATTGTCTGTGAGAGTAACAGAAGATGGAAATCAATTCCAGGTTGAAAAAATAGTTGGAGAGCATAACCATATCATAGACAGGGTAAATATATTTTTAAGTACTGGATTAACCAACAATCTAACAATAATTTTTTTAATTGTATGCATATTTACAACTCTCTATCCATAATCTAAAAAGTTGTTAATATTTTTGCATTTAGGTGATATATGAACATCTACCAAAAGTAAGGAAACTAAATGAGAATGAAGAGAAAGATGTTTCTCGAATGCTAAGCATGCATGCAAACAAATGGCTGATAAAAGAACATATTTTAAAGGAAACAGGTAGGCACAACTATGTAATATTCTTATAGTACATATACCTGGTTTTTTTTTTTAGTCAGTTATCATTAATGGACGCACTGTGTGAAAATAAACTGGATATATTATTTCGATTATATAAAATGTTTTCTTCTGTTTAGGCAAGAAGATAACCCTAAGAGACATACACAATTTGGCAGCAAGGCAAAAAGGATCTGCAGATATGGAGTCTCTTTTGGCTGTTTTTAGTGACTGCAATGGTTAGTGGGTCTTCTAACAAGTGCGTTTAATTATTAATACAATTTTAACTAACTAATAACACATTTGACTTAAAATTAAACTTAAACATTTACACCTAAATTCTATTATAGTACTTTCAAGATGGATTGTCCTTTTGGATTGTCTGTGAGAGTAACAGAAGATGGAAATCAATTCCAGGTTGAAAAAATAGTTGGAGAGCATAACCATATCATAGACAGGGTAAATATATTTTTAAGTACTGGATTAACCAACAATCTAACAATAATTTTTTTAATTGTATGCATATTTACAACTCTCTATCCATAATCTAAAAAGTTGTTAATATTTTTGCATTTAGGTGATATATGAACATCTACCAAAAGTAAGGAAACTAAATGAGAATGAAGAGAAAGATGTTTCTCGAATGCTAAGCATGCATGCAAACAAATGGCTGATAAAAGAACATATTTTAAAGGAAACAGGTAGGCACAACTATGTAATATTCTTATAGTACATATACCTGGTTTTTTTTTTTAGTCAGTTATCATTAATGGACGCACTGTGTGAAAATAAACTGGATATATTATTTCGATTATATAAAATGTTTTCTTCTGTTTAGGCAAGAAGATAACCCTAAGAGACATACACAATTTGGCAGCAAGGCAAAAAGGATCTGCAGATATGGAGTCTCTTTTGGCTGTTTTTAGTGACTGCAATGGTTAGTTTAGTTTGTAATTTTTATACATTGGCACTGTTTGTTATTATTGGTTATTAGCGCATTATATTTTTATCTTGGTGAATGTAGAGCACAACATCTATTACTGAAATGATTTTACCATTTCTTAAAACAGTCCCAATACCCCTCATAAGTGAACGAGTGCCTAAATATATATTGTTCTGCAACATGTCATAAGGTTTTTTTCTAGATAAACGCTAAATTAAAATCACATATTAAATTGTTTTTTTTTTCAAAACTCATTCATAAAACTGCAGTGTTATGAATAATAATTAAATAAGCTTTTTAATAGCAAATGAATTAAAAGCGATGAAATACAAAATTTACATTTTAGTTAGAAGTATTAAAAACAATTTTTTTTTTTTAAACAGGGCCTGACCTGGAACTAAGAACTAATGAGGAGGGAATAATAAATGCAATTTTCTACCAAGATTCAGAAATGAAGCGTTTTTTTTCACTGTATCCTGAGTTGTTGCTAATGGATACCACATACAAGCTAACAAATTTAAGGATGCCGCTATATATCATGCTGGCTATTAGGCCAAATGGTGAAAGTGAGATTGTTGCTTTGTTTCTAACAACATCTGAAGATTTCATCATGCTTAGTAGCATGCTGGAGATATTCAAGGCCAAGAATGAAAATTGGACAAAAATATTAACCATTTTCACAGATAAAGACATGACCGAGCGTGATAGTGTCCAACAGGCATTCCCGCAAGTTGCACTTCTTCTATGCATATTTCATGTTCTAAGGTGCATGAGTAGAGAAGTGTCAGTCTCAAAGCTAAGCATCACAAATGAACAGCGCCTTAGTGCTCTCAAAGCATTGCAGAAAATCTTATATTCAAAAACTGAAGAAGAATATGAACAACTTCGCAATGATTTCCATAGAAAGATGCCTACAAGTGTTGTTCGTTACTTGGAGGCGAACTGGCACGGATGTAGAAGAGAATGGGTAAATTGTTGGTAACAACAAAATGTTACGTATGGTGAAAAAACAACAAACCGATTGGAATCAATTAATAAAAGAATCAAGGCAGTTGTTAATTTACAAAGCCCGTTGCCTGGTTTTTTTAAAGAACTAATCTCATTTATAAATACTATGCGTGAAGAGAGAGACCATGCTTTTATTAATACAACAGAACGGGTACCTGTTGATGGAACTATATATTCTTTACCAGAATGTCAGTACAGAGAAGCTCTAACACCTTTCGCATTTTCTTTTGTCAAGCTCCAGTTTGATTTATCGGAAAGTGTGCAAACACAATTTGAAAATGGAATTTTAGTTGGTCAAATAGAAGGCAAAACTGAACCAGTACATGAAAACAACTGTATTTGTTTGTTTTTTAAATCTATGAATCTACCATGTAAGCACATGTTTGCTGCTCGCAGGATCAAACAATCATCAATGTATTCTGAGGTAGGGATTGCTGCTAGATGGCTTAAGCAACAAGTACAGGAAAATCATAGAGTTTTCCAGACAATCAATGTAGATGAGGCCAACTTCACAACTGCTAAACTTCTGGATAGACCTTTATCCAACACAGAAAAGTTTCGCCGTGCTGATCGTCTACTCCAACATCTAGCAGAATTAGCAGCTGAAGGTGGAAGATCGCAATTTGAAAATAGATTAAAAGCTCTTCAAGATTTAGCAAAAATTTGGAGCTCAAATCGAGAAGCTTTGATTTCACCAGTAGAGTGTAGCAGTCATATTGTTGGAGATAATGGGACTGTTATAGAAAAATATGAGGTGGTCATTGAAGATAATGAGGTGGTATTTGAAGATAATGAGGTGGTATTTGAAGATAATGGGACTGTTGAGGTTCTAGAAATTAGGAAAGAGCATGCATACTTCAATACTGCAATCAAAATGCCATCGTATAGCTGTAATAATGTCTCTATTGTATCTGTAAATGAACAGAATCAAGAAGAAACAATTAGCAATGAAACAAACAAGTTGGCCATCAGCAGACTTCAATTTCCACCTAAAATAACTGGAAGAGGTCGGCCCAAAAACAACACTAAAAAAAAACGGTTTAGGTTTGAAAAAGCAAAAAAAAACATGTCAGCCGTTTGGGAAGAAGACAGTTCAGCAAAAAGTTAATTGTAAGTGAATTTTAAAATAATAAAATTGTATAGACCTACATTTCTATGATAATGTTTGAAAGTGGGATTTTAATAACTATAACAACCAAGTTCGATTATAATGCAATGTATACATTTCATTCTGCATCAATCAAAATGTTGTATGCCGCCTCTTGAACTAATTCACCTCTATATTTTTTTCTTTTTGTATTTTTAGCGTTGCTGGGTCATTTACTTGTAGGAGGAAGACCTGAAGATATATCGCCAACAAGGCCTGTAGATGTGGAGGAACTCAAACTTAGCCCTACTGATTTGCCATCATCCTTGTTAAATGAAATAGTTATTAAGGACATTCTTAAACCTTTCCTTTCAGATAAAGCATGGAGAACATTACAGGCATCAATAAGAAAAAGAAAAAAAATGGCCGTTTGGCTGTGCCCAACATGTGACACTAACACAGCAACTGGACAATGCATAGAATGTGAAAGTTGTCTTGAGTGGTACCATTTAGAGTGTGCTCGCATTACTAAAAAACCAAAACAAAATTGGTATTGCGATAAATGTATAAATGATGTTTAGAGTTTTCCTAAACCTTCTGTTTTAATCATTTATGGTTTTAATAAGTTCTTGTATATCCTTTTGTCTTGGACAAAGATTTTAAATAAATCTTTAGTACTAAATTAACTTAGGCATTTATAATCATTTCATGTTATTTTTTAACACTATTTACTATCAGTTCAGTTTTTTTGCCATGTATTGATAATTTAGATTAAATATACCTATTCATTTGCTTGCATCTTTTCTACCATTTATTCTCCTTTTATTGTAACACGCATAATTTTAAATTGATTTCATTTATACTGAGGTAGTCTTCTAAATACATCAGTCATGATATTTTTATGCCCTTTGAGTGAGTGCAATGCTCTTTAT
The DNA here is from genome assembly GCA_021962125.1 of Bulinus truncatus. Taxonomy (NCBI): domain Eukaryota; kingdom Metazoa; phylum Mollusca; class Gastropoda; family Planorbidae; genus Bulinus; species Bulinus truncatus. Next base: position 3,340,426 of record JAGDYQ010000081.1, on the reverse strand, counting down.
TTGTGAATTTTACATGTTATTTCTATTTTAACTTATATCATCTTTTTTTTTGGATACATTGTTCAACATATTTTGTTTTAATTTTACAGAAATATTTTCACTGGTGCAAAAACTTAATGTTCATTTTTAGTATTTCCCTAAAAATTTTCTTTTTTTTTAAAAGAAAAAAACATTCTATATATTTCTTGTTGGATTTCTATAGCAGTCTATTCTGCCTTCGTGGTGTAGCCTATTGAAATTCATTTCAAATTATCTTTTTAAATATGTATATATATATTAGTCCATTTGTCACTGCTTTTATTTTCTCACATAATCCCTGAAATATTCAGTGCTAATATGCCTTAGAAACTGAAATATTATTTAACATTTTTATGTATCACTATGTTCAGAGGTTTTTTTTTAACATAAACAAGTTATCCACCATTAAAACTGGGATAAAATGTCCTTTCCATTTCATGTGTTCTTTAATTGAGTGCACTTTTTTTAAGCTAGGTACAGAACATTTTGTGTATGTTCAGATATCAGTGACTTGAAACACAGTGTTTTATGTTGGTATTATATAGTGACATAGATTTTTAGACTATTTTCTATGAAAATCATTGTGCACTTATGTAATTCTTTACATTCCAGGTCTTTAAAATAATTGTACTCTTTAATAATTTGCTTGGCTTTTAATTACTTAATTTTTGGTCATTGCATGAAAAGAATTATGTGCATGGATGGAAATAATATGAAATCGTGGAGAAACTTAATGTATTTCAATGTATTTATTTTGGCATTACCACTGTACCCTTGGTTTCTTGTTGATCTGAAAATTGATGGCAAATAAAGAAGATACTTTATTTTTTCTCTGGCCTTTTATTCATTTATTTTTTTTTTTCTATTTTTATTATTTATTACCCAGTTATAGAGTATTGGTAACATACAGTGGCACAACCAGAAAAATGCTGGGGGGGGGGGGCTCACAGCTCACATATAAAAAATGTTATATAGTAAAATATGTATAACAAGCCCCCCCCCCGGTTGCGCCACTGGTAACAATAATAAATATTGTGACCATTAAAAAAAAAATTATTATTATGACTTGAAATAAAATTAAGATGTTTCTTGCAAATAAGCTCCAAAAAAAAAATAGCATGTGGGAAAATTACATGTACTTAAGTACTTCAAGGCATAGATTTAAATAGGTGCTTCAAATTGAATTTTAAATTATTATGAACACAATATTGAAAAGAACTAGTTGTTGCTAGAAAGATACTACATTTATTAATATTTCTTTAAAAAAGTTGTAAGAAGTCATATTTAAAAAACATAACCATTTCAGATTTTATTATTTATTAAGCCCATGCTTCTGACTATAACAAATCACTTAATAGCCCATAGGCAACATTCAATTAAAAAAAAATAAATGTCTGCCAGCACATCACACAAACTAAGCTTCAGTTTTAATGTACTATTAGAAAAAAAATTGCTTGGAGTTCCACTCCCTTTTGACCTAGTTTTAGGCCTATATTCTTATTTTGTAATTTAAAATAATTCAAAGCCTTATTTAATTTTTTTAAAAATTAATAAAAATATCTCCGATTATTAGCAGCAAATGACTTTATAAGGCTTTGACAGACCCGATAAAAATTAATGCCAAATATAAAAATAACAGACTGCGTACTTTTTATTATTGATTATTTTAATGAAAATATTGGTATACTTGCACTGACCTATAGATATCAATTTGCGCGAAAATCCCCGGAAACAGGAAAAAAAAAATTAGCGGGTCGCCCGTACATATTTCTAGTAGGCGTCCCTCTAGAGGGTCTCGTAACAAGTGCGTAATTTAATACTATTATAATATTTTAAAGAAAATGAAAATAGAGTAGCTTACACAAAGTCAAGAGTCATAAACTCCCTTTTCTTTTAAGTACAACAACTAACGATCAATATATCAACTAACTCAAAGGAATAACAAACCAGCAATGGCTAACATTTAATAACAGGCTATCACCAACTTGTCACACACCCGTAACACACCACAAGCGAAATCCTTTTTTTAAATATTTTTAGAATGTCTATAATATTATTGACCAAACAAATGTATCATAATCCATAATATAAATATCTGTTTCCGCCTCAAGAATTTCATTAACTATTTTATTCCAATGCTCCTCAGAAGTTGACAGAAATAACAGGTTAAAAAAGTCTCAGCTATGAAGTTTAATTTTTTCTCCTCCTCGTACAGAAGAACCGAAACAGGGTATTGTCGCAAAGTTGACAGTCTGCCAAAGACGTCCTTACCTACATAGTAAGAGTCGAGAACACAGTCATACCATTTGCTGTGAAGGTGTGTAGTCAGGACACGCTCTGACCGTAGCATAACCTGGCCCGGAGCAGCGAGCGTCCCACAGGTATGCAACTACCGTATTTCCTTGCGCCTAAGCGAGGACAAATGACTGTGTTGTATGCGTAGCAGGCAGACATTGAGTACACTCCCCTTCCCCCTTTACCAAGTGTTGTATTTTTTTTTAAAAAATAAAATCAACAGATAAAATAATTTGCATAAAACGGTATCACAGTTTTGCACAGCCCAACACATTACCTTAACTATATATATATATATATATATATATATATATATATATGTATGTATATATATATGTATATATATATATATATATATATATATATATATATAAACTGTGATAAAATGATCAAATAAAAACAAATTTGATACTTTTTTAAAATACATTTCAACACTGTTGATACTTGACACTACTGTACAAACATTGCAGTACAGAGCACCATATTTTTTAAGGACTAATTGTATTGATTGTAATCATTTATTGTTGGCAATTAAAAAAAGATGAATGATCCCGGTAAAATATGCGTCTTTCATTCCAATCCAGTAATTATATCACGCCACCTACGTAATTAATTATCCCCAACCACATTTACTACCTCTAAATTGTCTAAATAGTGTAGCAAGTTTAATCTCTCCCACTCCCCCACCCTTTTCCGACTTTTTGTTTTACCAAAAGTGTCATGTGAAAGTTAAAAAAAGGAATGTTAATTATCAATGGGAGTTAACTGTTGTTTAGGTTTCGTTATTTGCTATGTCTAGCTACTTCCCTTTGTTTTTAAAATGAATAATTTATGGCTGATTAAAACAAAAAATAAATGAAGTATTTTATTTTTTTTTTATTTCTGGTGGACATGTATATGTATACTTTTAACATGTTCACGCAGGTGATTTGAAAGCTTTGGTTGTTCAGTACAAATCAGAAAGTAGACAATTTTTTTTCAAGCCGAATCAAAAGAGATATAATGGAAAGTTGATGTAATAAACATTATAGAAATTCAATATAAACGTGAACGATCGGAGAGGAGCATAGCGCGGCCCAGATGAAACAGCTTGACGTAGTTTGCCCATGACCGGAATAAGTGAATATTAAAGATGGCCACGTATGAACAAACATTTCTGCAGAGCTGGGGGTAAATGTCTGTGGTTTCATCCCCCGCAGAGATATATTAGCTAAAGCAGAGCTGGGGATAAATCGAGCCCTGTATATATATATAAAGGGTTGTTAACAATACTCTTAAATTGTATCGTCAATACCGATACCAATACTTGATGAAAATAGTATCGCCAATACCAATACAAATACTCAAGTAAAAATGTATTGCCAAAATCGATACCGATACAATACCGATACTTTTGAGAACAACAAAGTATTTATATTTAAAATATAATGAGTGCAAGTTTTTCAAAAAAAAAGTGAAAACAATTAAATACAATGTCAAAGCACAAATTTAATGCTAATCACTTTAGTACTTGGCGGATGGCCAAGTGGTGTAGATACTCGACTGTCGACTTCAGAGTTATGGGTTCGATCCTCGGTGAGAACAATGGCAATTTTTCCACAAGTTCACCCAGTTTTAAATAGGTACCCGACTTTAAGCTGGGGAAGTAAAGGCGGCTGGGAGTTGTGCTAACTACACTATCCCTTCATTTGCCGAGGTTATAGAAACAGATGAATCCCCGATGGCCCGTCAGGCTAAGGGAACTTTTCTTTACTATTTCACCATTTGGCAGCACGTAAGAAGACCATCATTTCAAAACAATCCTTGCTTAGCCTCCTAGAACGTAATGGCATAAAAAGACGCGCACCTAATGAAAACAGGCGCTCAACACAGCACTAGCCGATCAACTCATCAATATAGTTTTTAATGCTTGGGTAGGGTGCTAATGACAGTATTTTTGATGAGTTATCTTCAAGATATCTGTCTACTTCAGCAGAACTTTACTATTAAGCCGGTTCTGCCGCCGTGCTGTAAAAAAGGCCCCTGGAACGAGACCCCAGATGTTGAGGATCCCGAGAAGGGTACCCTTGGCTTGTGTCTAAGTGTATGAGGGCTGACTCAAAAGTTGACTCGTATTTTATTTGTATCCCTGCCACACACACAGTCTCCACAACGATTAAAGGTAAAACAGGTGACGAGGACCAACTCAACATCTGAGAGGCTCGTTTCGGGATCGAATCTTCACCTGAAGTAGCATTCTGCAATAACCAGGCGGGGCCGAAAGCTGATTCAACATAGACTCGGGGGGCTCAATATCTGCCATAAGTCTTCAGGAGTCATACCGGACTCACCCAGCCTTCAGGAGTCATACCGGACTCACCCAGTCTTCAGGAGTCATACCGGACTCACCCAGTCTTCAGGAGTCATACCGGACTCACCCAGCCTTCAGGAGTCATACCGGACTCACCCAGTCTTCAGGAGTCATACCTGACTCATGGGGTCATACATAAGCATATGTGCCTGTAACTATCTTTAAATCTCTTTGTATAAAAATACCCCAGACAAATGGAGGGTCACATTGGAATAACACAAAAAGAAAACTTATCTTAGTAACCCTGACCACAACATAATGGATAGGGCCAGTGGGTAAAAACATATATACTTAGATAATCCAAAAAGATACAGCAACGAGGTAATCCAATATAAAATTATGAATAAAGTGAGGGACGTGTTCACTCTAGATCTCTCTCTCTCTCTATTTCTCTCTCTCTCTCTATGTCTCTCTTTCTCTCACTCAGAGACTATTCACTAATCGACTCGACAAGACGCCACTCACCGGCCGACTGACTGCTTGGGGTTGGGCTTGCCGGCCCCACTTCCCTCTCTAACCGTGCTAGGGCCACCCTCTCCTCAGATGCTAATTTAGCTGCCTCCTGCTCGGCAGCTATTCTAGCTAACTCGAGCTCTCTATCGTGTTTAGCGCGTTCAATTTCTGCTTCCCTATCAAGCCTAGCTCGTTCAGATTCTGCTTCCCGTTCTCGCCTAGCTCGTTCAGTTTCTGCTTCTCTATCGAGCCTAGTTAGCTCAACCTCTTTATCATTTCTAACGCGTTCAGCCTCTCGTTCTAGCCTAGCCTCTTCCACCTCTCTATCGCGTTCGCATTTAGCGTGTTTTATGGCCGTATTAACATCGACCCCCAAGCCTAAGAAGTACTGTACGTACTCCTCCATAGACTTCATGGTTGGGGACGTTAATACGAGCCTAAGATGAGTACCGGTTAACCCAGATAAAGCTCGCCGTGCAGCTTAACACACCGGCCAGAGCACTCACAAATGATCACAATCAAAAGAGAAGTGTATTAAAATGGCTTACCTTGACGCTTCTTCCCTCCTTTCAACAGAATACGAAATATCTTCCACCGTACACAATCTCACACACAATCATAAAGTCTAAAGTCTAAATGTTATTTATTCGCCGATAACCGTGCGGCCCTTTCTTTAACTGTCTTGTTGACTTCGTCTGTACTTTCAGTCGGACTAAGTGAGTACGCGTGGTGATTACTGCTCCCGTTTCAAAACGGTCGAGTCCGGTATGACTCCTGAAGACTGGGTGAGTCCGGTATGACTCCTGAAGACTGGGTGAGTCCGGTATGACTCCTGAAGACTGGGTGAGTCCGGTATGACTCCTGAAGACTGGGTGAGTCCGGTATGACTCCTGAAGGCTGGGTGAGTCCGGTATGACTCCTGAAGGCTGGGTGAGTCCGGTATGACTCCTGAAGACTGGGTGAGTCCGGTATGACTTCTGAAGACTGGGTGAGTCCGGTATGACTCCTGAAGACTTATGGCAGATATTGAGCCCCCCGAGTCTATGTTGAATCAGCTTTCGGCCCCGCCTGGTTATTGCAGAATGCTACTTCAGGTGAAGGTTCGATCCCGGACGAGCCCCCAGATGTTGAGGACCCCTTTGAGGGTATCCTTGGCTTGTTGCTAAGAGTATGAGGGCTGACTCAATGATGACTCGTATTTGTATTTTGTGTTTCTACCACACACAGTCTCACCAACAATTAAACGGACAACAAGTGACGATGATCAATTCGACAAGTCTTGTGTGACAACAACGATAAAAATATATTTATTTACAGAGACACCAGTCCGTAACAGAGATCTGGTGGTCTCTTTAAAATCATAAGCAAAAGTAATCCAAAAATGTCAAAGATTAATCCAGTATCAATGATCAGAATTAAAGGGACGTTCTCTCAATAGATCACCATTCTCTCTCTCTTTCTATCTCACTCAGAGACACATCAATCGACTAGCTATCACTCAGTCGATGTCCACGAATCTATATTTCATTCTTCATATCCCTTTCTCCCACGTGACCCGTAGCCAATCAAATATAATATATGTTTCTTTCAAACTTTCAAATTAGGGGGTGGAGCCTAGATGAGGAGGGGGGGGGAAGTACGTCGTATAGACAAAGACCGTAGTAACTGGACATCGAGCGGGTCGCTGTCCCTTTGAAGAAGCCGACCGGAGAATAGTAGTCCGGTGGTCAGAGAGAATTCCCCGTGAGGAATGTAACGTGTTTCTGTTACCTCCCTGCCTCGTACACCTCCCGCTGTCCACCTGGCTGATGACGCAATTACGGGGGTGGGGTAAAAAGGGGGGGGGAACTGGAGCACGGGAACGTATATTACTATACATGGTATAATATACACCTTAATGTTATTAATATTATGTAGTTAAGGGTTGGAGTAAAGGGGATGGTTTCGACATATTAGTCACAACCCGTGACAACTGTATTGAAGCTGCATCACCCTGCCGAGTAGCCCAAGTGGAGTGGAAACTTCACTCAGTGCACTGCAAGAACGCTTTAAGTTTTGTTCAACTTCAGCCTTTTGTTCCAAGTTGTCTTGGTGTTAATAGTGGTAGGGTTAATGGCTATCATTACAAGCAGTGATTGAATTTATGAAGATTACTTTTAAAACAATCTATTAAAATCGCTATTGTTGTTCTACAATTAGCTAATAGTGGCAACAGAAAAGTATTGGTATCGAGTATCGAAAATTTTTCGTTTAAAATGTATCGGCGATACACAAATCAATACTTGATACAAAAAGGATCGGCAATACAGCAACCAATACTGAAAAAGTATCGGCGATACTGTATTGGCCGATACCGATACTTCGATACTAACAACCCTGTATATATATATATATATATATATATATATATATGTGTGTGTGTGTGTGTGTATGTATGTATGTCTATATATATATACAGAGAGAGAGAGAGAGAGAGAGAAGTAGAGAGTGAGAGAGAGAGAGCGAAATAAGGAGAAAGAGAGAGAGAATGAGAATATTTGGGAGCTTATGGAAATATGTAGGAGCTTATGGGAATATGTAGGAGCTTATGGGAATATGTCGGAGCTTATGGGAATATGTAGGAGCTTATGGGAATATGTCGGAGCTTATGGGAATATGTGGGAGCTTATGGGAATATGTGCCAATTGATTCTACTCCTGTTTAGTATTTGGCGAATGGGACTATAGGCTTTGTGTTTACTTTCAACCACGTAAAGTCAAATTTTTATGCATCAGTAAAATCGACTCCTATTTTTCAATATTTGGAACGGACTATACGCTTCGTTTGAATTGTCTGCTATACAATGATCAACTGCCATGCAGAAGTAGATTCAACTCTATGTCAACTATCGAAAAAGAGAGATAAGAAAAGAGAGAGAGAGAGAGAGAAAGAGAGAGAGACAGGGAGAGAAGAACAGAGAAGGAGAGAGAGAGAGAATGGGAATATCTGGGAGCTTTGGAAATATGTAGAAGCTTATGGGAATATGTAGGAGCTTTTGGGAACATTAGGAGCTTATTGGAATATTAGGAGCTTATGGGAATATGTGGGAGCTTATGGGAATATGTCTGAGCTTATGGGAATATGTGGGAGCTTAAGGGAATATGTAGGAGCTTATTGGAATATGTAGGAGCTTATGGGAATATTAGGAGCTTATGGGAATATGTGGGAGCTTATGGGAATATGTATGAGCTTATGGGAATATGTGGGAGCTTATGGGAATATGTAGGAGCTTATGGGAATATTAGGAGCTTATGGGAATATGTAGGAGCTTATGGGAATATGTGCCAATGGATTCTACTCCTGTTTAGGATTTGGCGAATGGGACTATAGGCTTTGTGTTTATTTTGAACCACGTAAGGTCACATTTTTACGTATCAGTAAATTCTACTCAATTTTTGAAACGGACTATAAGCTTCGTTTCAATTTTCTGCTATACAATGATCAACTGCCATGCATAAGTAGATTCAACTCTATGTCAATTATAGAAAAAAAGAGATAAGGAAAGAGAGAGAGAGAGAGAGAAGAGAGAGAGAATGGGAATATGCGGGAGCATATGGGAATATGCGGGAGCTTATGGGAATATGCGGGAGCTTATGGGAATATGTGAGATATAAATCAATATATATATATATATATACATGTATGTATGTATATATATACAGAGAGAGAGAGGGAGGTTAAGAGCTTATGGGAATATGTGGTAGCTTATGGGAATATCTGGGAGATTATGTGAATATTTAGGAGGTTATGGGAATATATATATATATATATATATATATATATATATATATATATATATATATATATATACAAAGAGAGAGAGAGAAAAAGAGAGAGAGAGACAGAGAAGGAGAGAGAGAGCGAAAAAAGGAGAAAGAGAGAGAGAATGGGAAGATTTTGAAGATAATGGGAATATTAGGAGCTTATGAGAATTTTAGGAGCGTATGGGAATATTAGGAGCTTATGGGAATATGTGGGAGCTTATGGGAAGATGAAGGAGCTTATGTGAATATCTGGGAGCTTATGGGAATATGTAGGAGCTTATGGGAATATAAGTGCTTATGGGAATATGTAGGAGCTTATTGGAATATGTGGGAGCTTATGTGAATATGTGGGAGCTTATGTGAATATGTGCCAATTCATTCTTTTCCTGTTTAGCATTTGGCGAATGGGACTATAGGCTTTGTGTTTATTTTGAACCACGTAAGGTCAAATTTTTACGCATCAGTAAATTCTACTCAATTTTTGAAACGGACTATAAGCTTCAACTGCCATGTATAAGTAGATTCATCTCTATGTCAATTATCGAAAAAGAGAGATAAGGAAAGAGAGAGAGAGAGAGAGAGAGAGAAAGAGAGAGAGAGAAGAGAGAGAGAGAGAGAGAGAGAGAGAGAATGGGAATATATGGGAACTTATGGGAATGTGCGGGAGCTTAGGGAAATATGTGAGATAAAAATCAATATATATATATATATATATATATATATATATACAGAGAGAGAGAGAGAGAGAGAGAGAGATAGAGAAGGAGAGAGAGAGCGAAATAAAGAGAAAAGGAGAGAGAGACAATGGGAATATGTAGCAGCTTATGGGAATATAAGGAGCGAATGGGAATATGTGGGAGCTTATGGGAATATTAGGTGCTTATGGGAATATGTAGGAGCTTCTGGGAATATTAGGTGCTTATGGGAATATGTAGGAGCTTATGGGAATATTAGGAGCGTGTGGGAATATGTGGGTGCTTATGAGAATATGTAGGAGCTTATGGGTTAATGTAGGAGCTTATGGGAATATGTGGTAGCTTATGGGAATATGCTGGAGCTTATGGGAATATGTGGGAGCATATGGGAATATTTGGAAGCTTATGGGAATATGTAGGAGCTTATGGGAATATGTGGTAGCTTATGGGAATTTCTGGGAGCTTATGGGAATATGTAGGAGGTTATGGGAATATAAGGCGCTTATGGTAATATGTGAGAGCTTATGGGAATATTTGGGAGCTTATGAGAATATGTAGGAGCTTATAGGAATATTAGGTGCTTATGGGAATATATGGGAGCTTATGGGAATATTTATGAGGTTATGGGAATACGTAGGAGCTTATGGGAATATTAGGTGCTTATGGGAATATGTAGGAGCTTATGTGAATATGTGGGAGAATATGGGAATAACTGGGAGCGTATGGGAATATGTGCCAATTGAATCTACTCCTGTTTAGTATTTGGCGAATGGGACTATAGGCTTTGTGTTTATTTTTCGACCCCCCCTTGAATTTTGGCTTGCCCCCCTTTAAAATATTTCGTTCCGCCGCCGGTGGTTTCAACTGTTTGCTATACAATGATCAACTGCCATGCATAAGTAGATTCAACTCTATGTCAATTATCGAAAAAGAGAGATAAGGAAAGAGAGAAAGAGAGAGATAATGGGAATATATGGGAGCTTATGGGAATATGCGGGAGCTTATTGGAACATGCGGGAGCTTATGGGAATATGCGGGAGCTTATGGGAATATGTGAGATATATATCTTACAGATAGCGCATCGGTATATACAAAGTCCTCTATTAATGAGTAACAACACACGATAAAAACTAACCGTTTGATAAAGTATTTTTTTTAATTTATTATTTTGCAATGCACGCATGTGTAATGCTGCTTTGACCTTTGAACTACCGGTAAACACGTGCAAGCATAGATCTCGATCTGAAACATGTAGATTATTAATGAATTTATTAATGCCATTCGTCATATTAAACACGGTTATATTCATTAATTAGTTATTGTATCATGGAGCAATAAGATGAATGCAAAATTTCAATAAAACCTATCATTAAAAAGTTCCTCAAAAATCGATAACAAAATGTTTCCCAAATAGATATACAGAAGTTTTGAGTTCAGAAAACGTTAGAAATTAGATGGATACCTGACACGGTGTCTTACCAGCCATATGTCTGAAAACGAAAGACTAATATACATGTAGTTTTAAATTACAAAAAAGGGTAATCTTCAAAAAATTCAGAGTGCTTAATCATCCAGTATTGATTAACGCAAAACTCAGTTCACGTCACTTTTTATTGAATGTCTGTATTTATGACTGCTTTGGTATATGATCATTTGAATGTCGTAAATAGACAATCAGATAAACAGACTTTTAGACGGATCAATGTATAGATAAATAGTCTGATATACTGATAGTGTCTGACTAATAGGATTAATATGTAGATAAATATCTCTGTTACAACTGTCGATAGATAGACAGACAGAGAGACAGACAGACGGACAAAAGGACGGATAGATGGTGGACAACTCACCAATGCAACCTGTGGTGGACAACTGACCAATGCAACCTGTGGTGGACAAAACACATAGCTCACCGGCTACATTCAACGTGCCGAACATGGGCTTATAAAGCTCACTGGAAACAGTGGAACAATGAATAGACAGAACGAACATACAAGATCTCAGCGAGAAAGAGAAAGAAGCGGCACAGATGAATGACAATAGCATGGATGAATGACAATAGCATGGATGAATGACAATATCATGGATGAATGACAATAGCATGGATGAATGACAATATCATTGATGAATGACAATATCATGGATGAATGACAATAGCATGGATGAATGACAATATCATTGATGAATGACAATATCATGGATGAATGACAATAGCATGGATGAATGACAATATCATGGATGAATGACAATATCATGGATGAATGACGATATCATGGATGAATGACAATAGCATGGATGAATGACAATAGCATGGATGAATGACAATAGCATGGATGAATGACAATCTAGCAGACATCTAAATAGCATAATTGCTTATATAATTAATTTTATTTGAATTAATTAATTAATTAATATTTATTGTTCAAAGAAAGGAGGATGTTGGTATCGCTGTAAAGTTATGTGTCACAGGTGTGTCAGGTGTGTGATGCCACTGCCACCAGTGTTGGCGGCTGATGTGTCGACTTAGTCCACAATCTAGCTGTGGAGTCGAAGGGCTGTTTTTCATCTTTATGTTTGTGATGAAAGTTAATTAGAAAGTTGACAACTCGTGTGCTGTGTTGCATTCTTAAACGATATGTTTGATATATGTTCTGGATAATTCTTGAAGAAATAAGTTGGCAGCACTGTTCATCATTGTTAATGACGAAAAGTTCCCATTCGTTACGTCGAGAATGTTACCTTGTCCAGGTGGTTGTGCCCCACCCAGCGGTCTAGAAAATAACAGAAAATGAAATCACGTACAACATGCCATTTATCCACGAGACAGAGAGGAGGGAGACATAAACATTTAGTTTATGTTGAGATATTGTGTTGTTTAGTTTAGTTTTTTTCATTCACTTAGTAAACTTTTATGGATAAAACTTTGATTTATGTATTGTTGTTGGGTAAGTCGTTAAATTTATCATTTTATTAAACGCACTTGCTACGGTTCTGACCAGACAGAATCCTAATTTTTTTCCCGGGTACCACCCATAGATATTGCTCCACACCCTAACCCTATCCCTAACCCTAATCCTAACCCTATATTTAAATATTTTAAAAAATATTTTTTTTAAAATTGCAACTTTTGATGATTATAGGTCAGTGACTTTCATACGCTAATATAATGGTTTTGGCTGGTGCCGTAGCCACTGCGTTTATTAAAATCCAGACTATATATATATATATATATATATATATATATATATATATATATATATATATATATATATCTTTGCTGTTGGTTTTACTAGTTGTGTCTTGTTTTTAAATATAATCTTTCATCGCTGTCTATCTAATGTCTGTGTCTGTATGCCTATAATAGTCTATAAGTCTATCTCAGTGGCGTAGTGAGGAGGACTCAATGGGGTCATCATGCCCCGGGCGCTACTCACAAAGGGGCGCCAAATGGTATATTTTACATATAATATCATATAGTTTTCGAATGGAGGTGGAGGGGGGGGCGCTAAAAAGGTTTTGTGCCCTGTGCGCGAGTTAAGACTGCTACGCCACTGGTCTGTCTGCCATATGTCTGTCGCCCCCCCCCAGCCTCACTATAGACCTACCAGGTAAACCTGATGTCTGGGTCCGCTCACGACAAAAAACTCAAACTAAGAAAACTGATTTCATCGAATAGAGAGTGGCCCAAATAAAATCAATTTTTTTTTTGTGATTCATTCTTAAATTTGAACGCAGATTCAATTCACCGTGCAATTAACAGATTTTGGGAATTAATTTACAGTGTTAAAAAAAATTCCATCGTCCCGACAGTTTGTCAATTCTGCACTCAGTCAATCTTTTTCTTTCCCTGTCACCTTCTCTCATTCTTTCTTTCTCTCCCCCCCCCCCAAACACATACACAGAGAGAGACTGAGTTTCATGTTGACACAACTCTCATCGTAAATAGCGCAACTTCAGGTGATGGTTTAGAGATTAATTAATCATTAAGCGGAAAGAACTCAGAAATAAGGTCACGTGATTGTCCCAATTCATCCCGTGACGTCACATTCGTTGCTATAAATTTAAATACCAGTAAACTGAAAGGGGGGGAGTACGAATTTTTTTTTATTCTTGCCCGAGGGGAGAAGGGTACTTGGGATTTGACTTCACCATCATTCATTTCACTACCCGTCACAACCACGTGACTCAAACATGTTTACATGTAACGAGTGGTGCATCCTGGAAGTCCTAAGTAACGCACTAAATGATGTGTGTGTGCGAGTGTGTGTGTGTGTGTGTGTGCGAGTGTGTGTGTATGCGAGTGAGTGTGTGTACGAGTGTGTGTGTGAGAGTGTGTGTGCGAGTGAGGGTGTGTGTGTGTGAGTGTGTGTGTGAGAGAGTGTGTGTGCGAGTGTATGTGTGTGAGAGTGAGTGTGTGCGTGTGCGAGTGTGTTTGTGCGAGAGTGTGTGTGTGCGCGAGAGTATGTGTGTGTGCGAGTATATGTGTGCGAGTATGTGTGTGTGCGAGTATGTGTGTGCGAGTGTGTGTGTGCGAGTGTGTGTGTGCGAGTATGTGTGAGTGTGTGTGTGCGAGTGTGTGTGTGTGCGAGTATGTGTGTGCGAGTGTGTGAGAGTGTGTGTATGAGTGAGTGTGTGTGAGTGAGTGTGTGGGCATGCGCGTGTGTGTGTGTGTGAGTGAGTGTGTGTGCGTGCGCGCGTGTGTGAGTGAGTGTGTGTGTGCGAGTGAGTGTGTGATTTTGAGTATATGAGTGAGGGTGTGTGAGTGAGTGTGTGTGTGTGCGAGTGTGTGTGTGCGAGTGTGTGTGTATGCGAGTGAGTGTGTGTACGAGTGTGTGTGTGAGAGTGTGTGTGCGAGTGAGGGTGTGTGTGTGTGAGTGTGTGTGTGAGAGAGTGTGTGTGCGAGTGTATGTGTGTGAGAGTGAGTGTGTGCGTGTGCGAGTGTGTTTGTGCGAGAGTGTGTGTGTGCGCGAGAGTATGTGTGTGTGCGAGTATATGTGTGCGAGTATGTGTGTGTGCGAGTATGTGTGTGCGAGTGTGTGTGTGCGAGTGTGTGTGTGCGAGTATGTGTGAGTGTGTGTGTGCGAGTGTGTGTGTGTGCGAGTATGTGTGTGCGAGTGTGTGAGAGTGTGTGTATGAGTGAGTGTGTGTGAGTGAGTGTGTGGGCATGCGCGTGTGTGTGTGTGTGAGTGAGTGTGTGTGCGTGCGCGCGTGTGTGAGTGAGTGTGTGTGTGCGAGTGAGTGTGTGATTTTGAGTATATGAGTGAGGGTGTGTGAGTGAGTGTGTGTGCGAGCGCGCGTGTCTGTGAGTGAGTGCAGGGACATTCTTAAGTTTTTGGAGGGTTTTGGGGCTTAGACAGAGAATTTCAGCGGAATCAGATATGGGGTGGGGGTAGGGTTTTTAACAGGTGTTTAAATAAATAGCTTATCCTTAATGAATTACTCGGCTAAACAAAAAACGAATGGAACTAATGGAACTAAAAAAAATATTCTCAAAACAACCTACAGTAGCCAACTGTGTCTATAGCATCTTTGGTACCCTTTAGCAAAATATTTGAGGAGCATCTTGGGTACTCGCAGGAAATGTTTGAGATCTGTCTTTGGTACTCGCTCACGAAATGTTTGAGATATGTCTTGGTACTCTCTCACAAAATGTATAATGGGCGCCTTGGTACCCTCACGCAAGATGTTTAAGGGCCACCTTCGACAGAAAAAGAATGAATGATGCTTTTTCCCACATTAAACCCCAAATTGGTTTATTAAAAAATGAATAGCACTGCATTGTGATTTGTTGTTTGGTATATAAGTAGTACTATGTATCGACTATATATAGACAGTCATTTCAAATTAATAAATGCGAACATTTCTACGTCTCTTCAGTCTCATTTTGTGATTTGTTTTGAAAAAAAAAAGTTTAGTTGCTAATGGCTCGACTGGCAATCAGACGGTGTAGGACTGTGTTTAGTTGCTAATGGCTCGACTGGCAATCAGACGGTGTAGGACTGTGTTTAGTTGCTAATGGCTCGACTGGCAATCAGACGGTATAGGACTGTGTTTAGTTGACGATGGCTCGACTGACAGTCAGACGGTGTAAGACTGTGTTTAGTTGCTAATGGCTCGACTGGCAATCAGACGGTGTAGGACTGTGTTTAGTTGCCGATGGCTCGACTGACAGTCAGACGGTGTAGGACTGTGTTTAGTTGCTAATGGCTCGACTGGCAATCAGACGATGTAGGACTGTGTTTAGTTGCTAATGGCTCGACTGACAGTCAGACGGTGTAGGACTGTGTTTAGTTGCTAATGGCTCGACTGGCAATCAGACGGTGTAGGACTATGTTTAGTATTTGTTCAATTCAATACATATTTAAAACATGACATCAGTTTTGAAATTTGATGATGCAGCTTTGTAATGTGACGATGTTGATGGGAGATGAGAGAGAGGGATGGGAGAGAGAAAGGGAAATGAGAGAGAAAGAGAGTTGGTAATCTGAGTTAGAGAGTACAGACATTTTTATGTAGCTATAGTGTCATACTATCTATATTTTACAGACAGACAGACAGACAAACAGACAGACAGACAGACAGACAGACAGACAGACAGACAGATAGATAGATAGATAGATAGATAGATAGATAGATAGATAGATAGATAGATTAGATAGATAGATAGATAGATAGATAGATAGATAGATAGATAGATAGATAGATAGATAGATAGATAGATAGATAGATAGATAGATAGATAGATAGATAGATAGATAGATAGATAGATAGATAGATAGATAGATAGATAGATAGATAGATAGATAGATAGATAGATAGATAGATAGATATCCAAATAAGACATTTAGGGGCATTTAGCAAAAGAGCCTATCGCGGCCGTGATAGAAATTGTGTGCTAGGGGTCTCACGGGAATGGAGCCCCCAGCCTAGAAAATTGTCTAGTTTTCCGTATTATTAAAACGCACTTTTTTACATGTGTAGATGTTGTTGAAAATATCACCAAGCATTCAGTAAGTAAATCCGTTAGTTCGCCAATGTTTACATCACACTGTGTCCCGTAATGAACGAGATCTTATCCCTCCTTTCTCATACCTGCCCCGCCCCTTTGACTCGAGTATACGCCTGATCACGCCGGATGCCCATCCGAACGAAAATCAGCCCGTTCATTAAATGGGCGGAATTAGGGGTGGGGGGGGGGTGATTACAGAGATACGACCAGGTCGATCTAAATCTATGTGCCTCACTAAATTACCCCCCCCCACCCGGCCCCGAGCCCCAAATCGGCTTACCATTCAAATCAGCACGAGCCAAATAATTTTATCTTTACTTTCAAAGAGCGGATGTTGGCTGTTCTCACATAAGACGTTTTACACACTGTTCCATAGATGATAAACATTCCGTTTTAATACAATAATGAATGGGGAGTCGATACTTGATACAATGAATATATGTTACGCTAAAAATGTAACATAGTACTTGCCAGAAGGTCAACTAATAGAATCAGAGGCGGATTCAATGACGCACCCAGTGCCCCCGAAAGTTTAGGGGCCCTAAATAGCCCAATTACGAACCCTTTGATAAGACTCTCTTTTCCTAAAGGGCCCAACATTTTCTTCTATGCCCAGGGCCTAAACTGACACGTGCACCCCTGAACAGGCCCGATGCATCATGGAGTCCATGAATCTCAAGGGCCCCATAATGCTCCTCAACAGCATATCATTTTTATACTACTATAAATAGATTGCAGGGTTGGCCACACATCAGGTCAATGCCAGTTAAACAAGATTTAATAGACAAGGAACTAATGACCACACATCCGATCAATGCCAGTTAAACAAGATTTAATAGACAAGGAACTGATGAAATGAAAAGAAGAAAAAAATGATTCATTGTGAGTTGATACATTACGTTAAACCAGGAGAAACTCAAAAAAGAGTTGATTCATTACGTTAAACCAGGATAAACTCAAAAAAGAATTGATACGTTACGTTAAACCAGGAGAAACTCAAAAAATAGTTGATACGTTACGTTAAACCAGGAGAAACTCAAAAAAGAGTTAATACATTACGTTAAACCAGGAGAGGCCAAATATGGCTCCTAGAGCCACGTGAGGCTCTTCGCTGAATTAAGCAGGACTCCCAATGACTACTTTTGTTCATACGACTGCCAATGACTATATATAACTGAACTACTTTTGTTCATACGACTGCCAATGACTAAATATAAATGGACTACTTTTGTTCATTAAATGTTCATTTACTCATTATGGCGCGGCTCATTAAATTCTTTTTGTTACATACAAACCGGGGCGCGGTTCTCATTGACCTGATGCGTGGGGCCACCCCTGGTTCTCATTGACCTGATGCGTGGGGCCACCCCTGGTTAAGACCAGTCCCAGTCCGTGTTTATGTCAATGCAATCTACGGTTGTTCAAATGGCTATAATAGCCTGCACAACTACCCACAAACATTATTTACACATGGGCCCGGAATATCTTTTCAGTGACCCTGCCTGCAAAGTCCGCGGCTCCGCCTGTTACATTTTGTCTGGGGCTATTTGTCCCTGGTGCCCCCATGGCGCAGATTCTTGATACATTTACATTATATGGTATACTGCAATTCTTTATTATAATGAAATAAACCTATACTGCAATACAGGGCCGGCCATACAAGGCCCAATTTAACGGATGCTTGTGATGCTATTCTTCTAAAATTTTTTACTATGACTATTAATTTGATAAATGTAAATTGCGGGGCTCCGGCCAGGCGCGGGGCCCCGGCCATGCGCGGGGCCCAATTAGTAGCATTCAGCAGGGCCTAAGGCCGGCCCCGCTGCAATACTGTATTACAATGAAATAAACACCCCCCCCCCTTCCATACAGTCCATTGTACTTTCAGGCGATGTTCTCCTCCCTACAGTCCATTGTACTTTCAGGCGATGTTCTCCTCCCTACAGTCCATTGTACTTTCAGGCGATGTTCTCCTCCCTACAGTCCATTGTACTTTCAGGCGATGTTCTCCTCCCTACAGTCCATTGTACTTTCAGGCGATGTTCTCCTCCTTACAGTCCATTGTACTTTCAGGCAATGTTCTCCACCCTACAGTCCATTGTACTTTCAGGCGATATTCTCCACCCTACAGTCCATTGTACTTTCAGGCGATGTTCTCCACCCTACAGTCCACTGTACTTTCAGGCGATGTTCTCCTCCTTACAGTCCATTGTACTTTCAGGCGATGTTCTCCACCCTACAGTCCACTGTACTTTCAGGCGATGTTCTCCTCCTTACAGTCCATTGTACTTTCAAGCGATGTTCTCCTCCCTACAGTTCACTGTACTTTCAGGCGATGTTCTCCTCCCTACAGTCCATTGTACTTTCAGGCAATGTTCTCCACCCTACAGTCCACTGTACTTTCAGGCGATGTTCTCCTCCCTACAGTCCATTGTACTTTCAAGCGATGTTCTCCTCCCTACAGTCCATTGTACTTTCAGGCGATGTTCTCCTCCCTACAGTCTATTGTACTTTCAGGCAATGTTCTCCACCCTACAGTCCACTGTACTTTCAGGCGATGTTCTCCTCCTTACAGTCCATTGTACTTTCAAGCGATGTTCTCCTCCCTACAGTTCACTGTACTTTCAGGCAATGTTCTCCACCCTACAGTCCATTGTACTTTCAGGCGATGTTCTCCTCCCTACAGTCCATTGTACTTTCAGGCAATGTTCTCCACCCTACAGTCCACTGTACTTTCAGGCGATGTTCTCCTCCCTACAGTCCATTGTACTTTCAAGCGATGTTCTCCTCCCTACAGTTCACTGTACTTTCAGGCGATGTTTTCATCTGGAACCCATTGAGCCAAATGTACAATTTTATCAACAGAATCACACATAGGCATGACTTTGAATATTGATATGGCAGGTTTCTGTCACACCATTGATAACAATGGCGTAACTGGGGGAGGGGGGTCGGTCAGACTCGGTTGGCTGCCAGCCAAGCTGTCCTGCTGTTGTATTTTCTGTACGTGGCAAATCTATTGCGAGCCACCAAAGCTTGTTACGCCACTAATAGGATGGGGTGCGGCCAATGGGAGAGCTAGTCCTTATTTTGGGGAGAGTTCCGACCTCCATGTTATGTGTGACATTCCTGTCGATGGGGGAGGGGGCAGTATGAGCAGAAAAATTATATATAAAACGCTGAACCAACTTCCAATATTATCGGAAATAGTTCAACCGAATCTTCAATCTGTTAAGTCAACAACTGGGTATGTTGTGTGAATAGTTGACCCACTAAACAGAATTTGTGTTAATATAACGTAGTACAAGGTCTCGGTCTTGTATTCAACTATTTTGTCCCACCTGGCAATACGTTTTATGTTAACACAATTTTTTTTTATATCTTTACCTGTGTTTAAATCGTATTTAAATTTTTTTGAATTAAATGAAGGCGAATTCCAACTTGAGAAATTTTAAAAAAAAATTATTTTGCACAGCTTACAAAAAAAAATACGTTAATGATAATAATGTCTCCATGTTAGAATCTCACATTTCCGTGTTTTGCTGCCATTGGGTACAAACTATTGAATGATTGTGCCTATGTTTGTTGTGTGTGTGTGGGGGGGGGGGCGACTATTCATGTGTTTCTGTTAGTGAATCAACACACGGTTAGACCAGATGTAGACCACACCGCTCTCTGTGTCGTCTATTTCAAACACGATACTGTATGTATTCGATACGCTTACGATGTATAAATATTGCTTTATTAGTACTAGTATATTTATTTTCTTTCTTTAATGTCGATGCTTTCCAGTCCTCAAATTCGAATCGGTCCGGAGTGTGGGAACCAGAATCACCCTATTGAAACGATGTTGCGCATGTACTTTTAATAATGAATGTTTCATGTGACGATATTTCATCAATAGCCTTTCAAACAAAATGTGGTCTTTTTGATATAAGTAAATATATATATATATATATATATATATATATATATATATATATATATATATACAAAATATAATTTTTTTGTAAAATGAAAGTTCTTAAAAATAAAAGCAACCATTGTTATTTTCTTTCATTTCATTTAAAAACAAGATACTTGAACACATGATTCTGGCACGGATGACGTCAAATTATCTTGGCCCACCGACAATCTCCGTCAACTGTGAGGACCACTGATCACAATATCACCAATACCTTAAGGCATTCTGTAGCACACGACCCAGGAGGGGGGGGGGAGGTAAGGGAAGCTTCCAAAAGCAATGGCCGTTTATATGTGTTTTAGCTGCACCCCCACCCCCCGCCATAGCGGCGATACTGATCACGTGCTGGACTTACAGCCAATCAACAGCTAGCTTGTGATTTCAATCATAGTTGAATTTAGGATCAATAACACTTATACAACGACTGCTTTGGTATTGACATGATTGCACAAACTCAAATAATAATCACACCAAGAAGAACATATACATTTATATAACATGTATGCTTACAAACACTTGCACTCATAAACAATACCAATGGACTGGGTGGATCTGGTGTCGATCCCATCCAAATACACGCACGTTGATCTGCGGTGATATTTGTTGATCTGCGGTGATATTCGTTGATCTGCGGTGACCGATGTTTATCCCGTGACAACCAGCGCCAACAGGACATGATCGTGTTCAGTTGAGCTGCACGCGCTTGGATCGACCAGTCGTTTGGCATTGTTAGCTGGCGGCGGAGGGGAGGGGGGGGGAACACTAACCATGATTCCAATCAATGTACAGTTGATTTTTTTAAAAAAAAACATTCTTTAAGAGTTTTAAATTTCCCATTTTCGTTCATGTAAACCATCGCCATTGTGTTTACCTAACCCCAAAAAATATTTATCTAGTGTTGTATTCAAGTATTTTTTTTTAATTGGTTTCATTATTACTACACCCAGTCCGTTCATCCGTTCCATTCATATATCCATACCACACATACCACTGTACACAAACTGTTTAATCCAGAGATAATCATTACATTAATCCACCATCCTGATACAGAATCATTTTTAACCTATCACTCCCGTGTTTTCTTTGTTCTCGATGGTTCTCAAATTTTGTCCACCGCGATCCACTTTGAATCCTGTTTTGTTCTCGCGATCCACTTTGAATCCTGTTTTGTTCTCGCGATCCACTTTGAATCCTGTTTTGTTCTCGCGATCCACTTTGAATCCTGTTTTGTTCTCGCGATCCACATTGAATCATGTTTTGTTCTCGCGACCCACTTTGAATCCTGTTTTGTTCTCGCGACCCACCTTCAAAGACAAACTATGAAAACAGACATGAAATCTTTGTTCATTTTATCCAAGTATATAGATTATATTTTTTTAATATTTTCAAACATTAAATTTGTGTAACACAGACTAATTATGATAAATAAATATGTAATTATCTTCATGTGATTCCTCTAGCCAGTAATTATACAATTCGTTGCGACCCCCCCCCCCTTACCTCCGTGACTCACATTTCGAGAATCATTGTTTTACATTCACTATATTTGAGTTGAAATCGTTTGCTTAATTATTTATATTTAGTCTATTGAGTAGGACTGACCATATCTCCCCCCCCCACACACACACACCCGCGTCCACATTCCAGATATTTTTGTTCAATTCCCGTGTAGATAATTGACATGGTGGGCCTAACCCTGACATGGAGTTGTGGGCTGAATTATCACCCAGTCAGTGAATCGGTACTTCCATATCAATTGATATGGATATTGTGAATCTACCAAAAATTTTAGTGATGGGCAAAAGTTACAAAATTTTAACTAAAATGTAACTAACTTTTAGTTAAACTCTTTTTAAAAAGTTAAATAGAAAGTTTAACTTTTTTTTTAAGTTTTAGTTAAATTATCAGTTTAACTACATTTTTTTTAGTTATAACTAAAAAAGTTTAACTACTATATTGTAACTAAAAATATTTCCTTTCCATTTATTGAATATTTCGGAAAATTTCCAATTATCATGTGAAAATTTTGTCTTTGACCTTTTCTTATTCATAAAATTTCTTTATTTAACGTCTTTGGTTTTTGTATTTCCTTCTACACTTTGGGCACGTTGTTTCGATCAACCGGTGCACCACAACCTCAATTGTTATGAAACAGTGGATTTTTTTCATGATGTATCAGGATTTTTACAACGACTTGATTGATTTCAAAATGGCCGACATAATGAACATATTTTCACACTTTAAAATTAATGATGTCATTAATTAATGTGCTTATAAATGGTTTAGAAACACGTTTCCAAAAAGTTTTTTAATCTGATGATTATAATTTGGCAACTATGCTCCTACCAAAGTTTAAATTAAATTATCTAGACCCAAATGAGAGATTCTCAGAGAAAGAACTACTCATACAGACTGTACCACATGACAACTTCCGAACTAGAGCCAATGGAAGCTCAAGGTGGAACACATGCACTTTTGTCATCAGATGTACAAGATGATATATATTTGATACAGTTACATGCATTAAGATCGACAGCCAGCAAATACAGTTAAAATTGTCAGTGAAGTCGAACTTTATTTAAGAAACCCTTCCTCAGAAAATTCTTCATTGCTTTCATGTCCACGATTGGCTGCTGCATTTTGTAGATAGAATGCAACACTTCCCAGTAGTGCAGCCGTTGAACGACTTTTTAGTGTTGCAGGCCAAATTTTAACATCTTGAAGGTGTAAAATGTCCGATGTTCTTTTTGATGAATCAGTTTTTCTTAGATATAAATCAAAAAACTAGTTTGAAATTTGTCATTGTTATAAATCTTTTGAAAATGTTAACATTATAAACAAAATGATTAATGTGAATAATATTGATATTTTCATTAATTTACCTATTTATTGTTTATTAAACCTTGAAAATTTTCATTCAAAAATATGTTTGTTAAAATTCACTTAAATTAAAAAGTTAGTTCAAAAAAGTTAAACTAAAAAAAGTTAGTTAACTGATAGTTTAACTACTTTTTAAAAAGGTAGCTACAACAATAGTTTAACTATTAATTTTTAGTTACTACCCATCACTGAAAAATATACAGTATTGTGACAAAATTGTCCATAGTTGTCTTGCCTGGTGTCTTGGAGAGCAATATTCCGTTACGTAGCCCTGTTAATTAATAAAACAAAATACTAAATAGTTTCAAATATTGATATCATAGTCAATGTGATAAGATTTAGTGAATGAAATAAGAATTATGTGATTCAATGAAAGCAGGACTAAACCAATGCCTTCTACAGTACATTGACTAAACCAATGCCTTCTACAGTACATTGACTAAACCAATGCCTTCTACAGCGCATTGACTAAACCAATGCCTTCTACAGTACATTGACTAAACCAATGCCTTCTACAAAACATTGACTAAACTCACGCATGCTACGTCTCGAGGTCGCATCTCGGCCACGCTACTGTCCATAGTAAACAAAGCATTGACCAGCAGTATCACATAGCAAAATAAACAGTGGCTTTGTCCACTGTCCGAGTTTTGATTTCATTGTTGAAATAAAATAGTACATTCAAAAGAATAAAAATTTACTACGAGTATCTGCTGACTACACTTTGAAATGTGTCAACAAAATCAGAGGCTAGTAGTAAGGGGAATCACCTAGCCCCCACAGTAAACAGGAGTTATGTCTACTGGCAAATGATTGTGTGTACTATCAATAGAGGATAAAAAAATGTTACCGTATTTTTCGGACCATGTTACCGGTAATTGAAAAAACCAGATACTACGAGTGCTAACTTACTACACGTAAAAATATGTAAACAAAAATACAGTACAGTAGTTTCGGTAAGGGGAACCACCTAATCCAAACAGTGAACAGGAGTTATGTCCACTGGGTGATAAATGACGTATTCCATCAATAGAACAAACAAAATAAATGCTTTAAAATAATTACCAAACGACCATTTGTGTTAGAATGAAAATAAAGCGTTGGCTAATGGTGTTTTACACGGAAACTTCCTAACTCAATAAATAGGTTGTCCAATGATATGATAATGTGCATAATTGTGGGTTATTTGAACACACGTGTAAAAGTCAAGGAATGAGTGTCTGTTGCAATACAATTTGGACATTTTTAACAGAGCAATGAATGTACTTATCATAGTTGCTTGTACGTATATTTAAATCATTAATTAAATACTATATAAAGGCATAAATATGAGAATATTAATTTGGCAGTTGGGGGTTGGGTGTGGACGAGTAAAAGAAAAGTTATCTTAACCCTAACGGGACATCGGGGCAGATGAAGTGTAGAATTTATCTCTTTCTATAACCTTGGCATATGAAGGGATTGTGTGGTTGGCACAACGCCCAGCTGCCTTTACATCCCCAACTAAAGTCAGGTACCCATTTAAAGCTGGGTGGACTTGTGGGACGACTTAGAAACAAATTACACATGGAAAAATTCTTACAGAGGATTGAACCCAGGACTCTCAGGTCGACCGTCGAGTATCTACACCAGTGCTTCTCAAAGTGGTGGGCCGCGGCCCCCTAAGGGGCCGTGGACTGTCCGGAGGGGGGGCCGTGGAATTTCGAAAAATGTGACACATAAAATATAATTAACCGAATGTATTGTATATAAATAATATTAATATATGTTTAAAATAAAATCTAGTTTATTTTATATGCTGCATCCTTTCACTCTTTCATTGTTAACATTAGAAAAAGCATGTATTGACTAGTAAAAGTTTGCATATAGAAGTTTAAAATTATAAATTTAAGCAATCTAAACCAAAAAAAATAGGGGGGCCGCGACATATTGATTGACGTTCCAAGGGGGGCCGTAACATATTGATTGACGTTCCAAGGGGGGCCGTGACATATTGATTGACGTTCCAAGGGGGGCCGTGACATATTGATTGACGTTCCAAGGGGGCCGTGACATATTGATTGACGTTCCAAGGGGGCTGTGACATATTGCTTGACGTTCCAAGGGGGCCGTGACATATTGATTGACGTTCCAAGGGGGTCGTGACATATTGATTGACGTTCCAAGGGGGCTGTGACATATTGATTGACGTTCCAAGGGGGGCCGTGACATATTGATTGACGTTCCAAGGGGGCCGTGACATATTGATTAACGTTCCAAGGGGGGCCGTGACATATTGATTGACGTTCCAAGGGGCCGTGACATATTGATTGACGTTCCAAGGGGGCCGTGACATATTGATTGACGTTCTTAGGGGGGCCGTGGCATATT
The DNA here is from genome assembly GCA_021962125.1 of Bulinus truncatus. Lineage (NCBI taxonomy): Eukaryota > Metazoa > Mollusca > Gastropoda > Planorbidae > Bulinus > Bulinus truncatus. The sequence continues at coordinate 3,314,589 of JAGDYQ010000081.1, read as the reverse complement.
GATTGACGTTCCAAGGGGGCTGTAACATATTGATTGACGTTCCAAGGGGGGCCGTGACATATTGATTGACGTTCCAAGGGGGCCGTGACATATTGATTGACGTTCCAAGGGGGGCCGTGACTTCAAAAAGTTTGAGAAGCACTGTTCTACACCACTCGGCCATCCGTCCCACGGGTAGGACTTCCATATTTCTTTTCAAATCACTACTGACTTACGTCTACTCCAGAAATCAAGTTTTTAATAAACTGATTACAGTCAAATAAATTACCTGTTAACAAAAAAAACAACATCTAATTACCAGTACTATCCTCAAAGTTAGTCCAGTATTCAATCAAACTATTCAAGAAAATAATATTCAGATAATATTATTTTACCTGTACTTTTTTTCCGAATCCCTAATGCTAAAGAACAATAGTACCGCTCTTTAAATGTTGTCATCATTTTAATTAATGTCCATTGATATAAATATCGTTACAGTGTTACCATCGCTCCACGCCTACCTCTAAATGTTGTCTTTAATGTCCATTGATGTAAATCTCGTTACAGTGTTACCCTCGCTCGACGCCTACCCCCAGGGCGCCCCGGCCGATACGTGCATGACTATGTACCCTAAACACAGAGGCACCCAGAGCCAACTGGACTACTCGGTCTACCAGGTCACCGCCAACTTAACCTACACACCGGGTCGACCTGTCACAGGTAAATGACACGAAATGACACTAAACAATGTTCTAAATAACTCAAGAGTTCTAAAAGCTTTATAAAGCTCTAGAAAATTCACAAATTAGTAACAAAGGTCTAAAAACCTAAGAAAGCTCTAATGAATTCAAACAAAATTTTAAGAACTTCACAATGTCTTTAAAGGATCCAATGACACTCTAAAGTACTCAAAAGTTCTAATAACTTCACCACGATCTAAAAACTTCACAACGTCAAAGCACCTCATGAAGTTATAAAGTACTCAAAAGTTCTAGTAACTTCACAACGATCTAAAAACTTCACAATGTCAAATCACCTAATGAAGTTCTAAAGGACTCAAAAGTTCTAACAACTACATAAAGATCTAATAGTTTCTCAGAGTTCTAAAACGCGTTACACAGTGTAATAAGTTCGTAGAACTATTCTAAACTATCAGTGGGGGGGGGGGGGGAGTGACATTATCGTAGCCTAAGATGTCGTTATGGGGGCGGGGACTGATCGGTCAGTTACAAGACAAAAAAATAAATATATATTAAAGTACACAATGTATACCTTTAGCAGGGCCGAAGCCAGATATCTTGAGCTCATGACAGACATGGACCTTTCAGCCCACTTTTCCCACACAAAAAATTTAGTCCCCAGTTTCTTTTTAGAAATTTACATGAAAAAAAAAATAATTCCAGAAGGAAGCCCTCTTCCTCAAGGCTCAGGCCAGCTGACGATTGTTTGGCTAGCAGCCCCACCCCCGTGTCTGGCTCTGTTTTTCACCAGCTGTTCTTTCTGTCAGCCGTTCGTGCTAAACAAAAATAAATATTGCGTATAAACAAAATGGTAAAAAAAAAAATTGTCGTTGATTACTCAAAAAATTGACAACAATAAAATAAAAATCCTGTTTTGTTGAATGATTTCTTTAAAGTACAATAGAGATAAATATTTCGTTTGTTTGTCTCTTTCACCCAGTGATGATGGATTCCCCTAGCGGCGCTGTCTTCAAGGGTGTGCAGATCCGAGCCAGGAGGTCAGAGGTCAACCAAGAGGACATAATCGGAGAGTTTGTCAACCTTCGGCCCGTCAACAAGCTCGCCTTCATCAGCTGTCAGGGGAAGACAAATGTAAACAATGTTTCATTTCTGCTGGCACTTATATTGTCATATTATTTCCCCTTGAAAAGGTTACGCCGCCCCCCCCTTAATCTATCTCCCCCCCCCCCTCTGTCTCTTTCACTTTCTCTCTGTTTTGAGGGATCAGTTGCTTGGTGGGAGACATGGGTCATTGACTCCTTGGTCAGTATGTCTAGCCCCCAGGCTATGGCGAGGGAGCGGAGAGATCGCTATAAAGAAACAACACCAATTGGTCCTGTTACCGGATCAACAAGTTCTACTTAGTGTGAGAACATCAATTGGTCCTGTTACCGGATCAACAAGTCCTACTTAGTGTGAGAACATCAATTGTTCCTGTTACCGGATCAACAAGTCCTACTTAGTGTGAGAACATCAATTGTTCCTGTTACCGGATCAACAAGTCCTACTTAGTGTGAGAACATCAATTGTTCCTGTTACCGGATCAACAAGTCCTACTTAGTGTGAGAACATCAATTGTTCCTGTTACCAGATCAACAAGTCCTACTTAGTGTGAGAACATCAATTGTCCCTGTTACCGGATCAACAAGTCCTACTTAGTGTGAGAACATCAATTGTTCCTGTTACCGGATCAACAAGTCCTACTTAGTGTGAGAACATCAATTGTTCCTGTCACCAGATCAACAAGTCCTACTTAGTGTGAGAACATCAATTGTCCCTGTTACCGGATCAACAAGTCCTACTTAGTGTGAGAACATCAATTGTTCCTGTTACCGGATCAACAAGTCCTACTTAGTGTGAGAACATCAATTGTTCCTGTTACCAGATCAACAAGTCCTACTTAGTGTGAGAACATCAATTGTCCCTGTTACCGGATCAACAAGTCCTACTTAGTGTGAGAACATCAATTGTTCCTGTTACCGGATCAACAAGTCCTACTTAGTGTGAGAACATCAATTGTTCCTGTTACCAGATCAACAAGTCCTACTTAGTGTGAGAACATCAATTGTCCCTGTTACCGGATCAACAAGTCCTACTTAGTGTGAGAACATCAATTGTTCCTGTTACCGGATCAACAAGTCCTACTTAGTGTGAGAACATCAATTGTTCCTGTTACCGGATCAACAAGTCCTACTTAGTGTGAGAACATCAATTGTTCCTATTACCGGATCATCAAGTCCTACTTAGTGTGAGAACATCAATTGTTCCTGTTACCGGATCAACAAGTCCTACTTAGTGTGAGAACATCAATTGTTCCTGTTACCGGATCAACAAGTTCTACTTAGTGTGAGAACATCAATTGTTCCTGTTACCGGATCAACAAGTCCTACTTAGTGTGAGAACATCAATTGGTCCTGTTACCGGATCAACAAGTCCTACTTAGTGTGAGAACATCAATTGGTCCTGTTACCGGATCAATAAGTCCTACTTAGTGTGAGAACATCAATTGGTCCTGTTACCGGATCAACAAGTTCTACTTAGTGTGAGAACGGGGGAAATATGTGACTTAGAACCAAGCCCATATGTCGCCGAATGCTCATGACTCATGTGTTCAATTCCAAGTGCAAGGACAATATACGTGCTTATATACAAGACACATGCAATTAAATAGATACATAGTTGTAGATAGATAGGCAGACAGACCATTTGGATGGATTGAAATATGTTTGAAATGGCACAGTGACATTTTAAGTCACGCATGCGCACTGTCACCCGCAACCTTCCTTTCCGTTTGTTTAATTTTATTCCATTGTTTTGTTATTAGAGACGACAATATTCCACTTTCTGTCTAACTAGTATGACACTACATAAAAAAAACGTGAAATGACGCTATAAATGATGTACCTTTTTGTACTTTTTCATTTTGATGTTTTTAAACTAACATACAAATGTCTTTTAACCTATCCTCAACAGACGTTTAATCGTGATTCACACAGTTTTAAGTTTCATTAAAAAAATTATTTCTCATTACTCTTAATTGAGGTTCATAAACTGTAACTTTATAATTAGACCCTCGAGGAATATTGTCAATGTAGACAAGACAGGGCTTTTTTTAAAAGTTTGAACCAAAGTTGTTCACACCTGGTGGATGTCTGGAGGGTGGACATTTGGCGGGGGAAAAGCAACAACAAAAACTTAACATAAACACCATACAACACCATATAACACCATACAACACCAGATAACACCATATAACAAACGTCAAAGGCTGTAAAAAAAATAGTTATGCTCTTTCAACGAGTCCTTATTCTCTACCAGAGGTGACTAAATGACCAAACTACGGTCTTTGACCAGAGGTGACTAAATGACCAAACTACGGTCTTTACTCCTCACTATGAACGTCATAAGAATCGGTTCAAGTGTCAGGAGTTGTGGTCAAATTATACACAAAGACAAGCCAACAGCCAAATTATACATGTCTGTTCTCACTGTCAATAATACCGACTGTCTGTTCTCACTGTCAATAATACCGACTGTCTGTTCTCACTGTCAATAATACCGACTGTCTGTTCTCACTGTCAATAATACCGACTGTCTGTTCTCACTGTCAATAATACCGACTGTCTGTTCTCACTGTCAATAATACCGACTGTCTCAATGTTTGCATGTTTTCCTCAGAACATGGTGACCCACAACAACACTGACCTGGTGAGTTCAGTTCTGGTTGACTGGATGCCACCAAATCAAAACGTTGGACCCATTGTCTTTGAGTAAGTCAAGAAATAAGATTTAAAAACAATACTTCTATAATAAACTATGATACAGTAACAATTATATGTCAATGGTGGCTCCATAGGCTCTTGGAGCCGCACACGGCCCTTTATTTACTTCCGTGTGGCTCCCATTTTACCAGTAGTTTTTTGCTATTATTTCATGACTTTTACTTACAAAATCTTATTATAATAACTATGGTACTGTTTATCAAGATAGTTTTTACTTTATAATAAATAACACAAAGGTGGTTCTTTTTGACTTCATGAGTCACAATGGTCACTGTGACAGACTAATATAGTCATTATAACATTCAATAAGTCTGTAGTAATCGAGATCTTTGGTGATCGAGATATGAAGTAATCGAGATATGAGGTAATTGGTTAATAAACCGTTGTATACATGATCAGATATATATAGGCCATACTTATGTAGATCGGCCATTTTCGTACACACATATGTCCGTGATACGTTTAGAGGGCCGCACATTGTCACAGTCAAATTTCGTACAATGTTTCATGCCAAGAAATAAAACCGGAAGTTTGAAGCAACTCACAAGATCAAATAAAGTTATTGATCCATTTTCTTCATTTGTTTACTCTTACATCTGCCTATTTTATTCTTTTTATTTTTTCTTTCATTTTTATTTCAGCGTTACTGTTGTTCAAAGTTTTTTCAAAATATATTTCGGACTTCGCTCTGCTATTGTCTACCCTGCTGCTTCTGCTGGTCCTACAGTACAACCCAGTATTGTGGTGAGTTGAATGAAGTTTATGGGTTTTTCTGGGTTTTTATTCGCTTGTTAAGTCTAACTTACCTTGTTGTTTTTAACTTTTTAGAGCATTTTCGAAAAACCTTGTCCCCGTTTTGTCTGTCTGTCCGTCTGTCCGTCATCACCCTAGATCTCAACAACCATAAGTCCTAGACCCATGATGTATATATCATTTTGTAGGTCTTGGCCTGCCAAGAAATGACTTTTTTCCATTGCGCGATCTGACCTCTCAGGGCCGTAAAAGGGGCCTTAGTACCGTTTTTTACTATATAAGCTATATTAATAAAGGAGCGCTAAATCTCAGCAACTATAAGTCTTAGACCCATGATGTATATATCATTTTGTAGGTCTTGGCCTGCCATGTGTACATCAAAAGTTCGTTTCGTGATAGGACCTCTGAGGGCCGGGCTTCAGGGCTCATAAGGGGCTTATATATTATATATACACCTTGTACGTTCAATAGCCCGTTCATTTGGTGCGAAATACTGCAGCACGTAGTTTCACCAAGATTTATTAAGAAACTCATCAAATGAAATAGTAAGCTTGTGTTCTGAGTTTAATTGAAAGTATCAGAGCTATGCAACAATTGACGGAGTTTTCGGACGATTAAATGACTATAATTTCGAATGTTTTCAATTATGAGTCCTATTTCAGTAACCACAAACCACTTGTAGTTAGATTTAAGAGAAAATAATTTTTTTTCAAATATAAAGAAACGTCTTTATAATTTTTTTTTTACAGATATATGCATTACACAATTGAATTTATAAACATTTCCAAAATTTACAAATATTTACTGAAAGCATACGTGCTGATACATAACATGAAAATGCGCTAACACGTCCTGTGTCCAGAATGGAACAGGCTTAATTGCTTGTTTTTTATGTGCAAAGCTTTTGCTTACCAATTTATTTCACTCACTCTGTCCATCTCTCGCTCTGTCTATCACGATTCAGGGCCGCAGACATGAATTCTAGGGCCCCAGACAAACTATGACAACTTTGAGCCCCTTAGCTTCCCAAAAATGTTTTTGCACTTTACAGATTGGGAGGAGTAGGGTGGTAAAAATGTAACTCACACAGGGCGCGCCAATAGCTAGCTAAGGCTTTGCATGGAGGCAGTACTGGGGACATGGTGGGAACTTTTTTATCATGATCTGAAATTTCCCTTGGTTCTCGCCGGAAATTGAACCCGGGACCCTCGAACCTTAATCCCACGACCATCCGTCCCCTCCCTCAAATATGTTTATGTCTTTCGATCTATTAATATGTCTTTCCAGTGAGTCTTTCGATCTATTCATCTCTCCAATATGGCTGACCTATAACATAGTAGAATTACCAAACGACTGTCTGATGTTTGTTTACTACCACAAGTATGACTTAATTTGACCTGTTTTAACTGTTCAGGCCAAGCCAATCAGTCCGGCCGTGATTCCAGTCAACTGGGATGACTGCGGCCAGAGCAAAGGTTGTCTTCTGTACCCGCGTTACTGCAGCGGGGATGACTGCAAGGCAGCGGTCAGTTATCAGATGAACTCCACAGACAACACGGTGACCTTCGAGATGATGGCTAGGACGGACGGCTATGTGTCGCTCGGCCTGTCACGTGACAGAATCATGGTACGGTAACTCTATCTGAGCTGGTTAAGGGGTGTAACTATTGTTTTCATTTCTATCAACGTTATCTCCTGAGATCAAAGTTTTTTTACGCTTATTATTTTTAATTTTCTTTTCAAAATATTAGTAAATTAAAAAAAAAAATAATTATAATGATGCTGATTGTATTGAATACATTCACATTTCCTTCGGATTATTTTCATCACAGGGGGACGATCAAACCATCAGCTGCACCACATTGTTTGACAGTCTGACCATACAGAACGGGTTCAACCATGCTGTGAAATACAACGTTCGGGTACCGAGAGTAAGTTGTTTCTAAAAATAGAATGAGCACACCTTGCAACACACAATATATGTCTATTTCATTGATAACTTAAGAGTGGGGCAATCAAGGATACCCGGGCAACATTAATGAACCAGCCATTGACCGCATTAAGCAAGACACTCTAAGCGTTGGGCGATACTGCGACCTCGTGCTAATTGACTTTATTTTTTTTTATTCTCTTGAATGATTGTCGTAAAATATTTCATCATTTTAATAATTCTATTTTTATCATACATCATTTGTTTACAGTAAGCACGATTGTAAAAATTTAAAAAACCGAGCAAACAGAAAATGAGTCGCGGATATTCCAACGAAACAATTTAATTAGTTTATTTTTAAAAATCAATGGATCGATTCACTAATTCTATTTCCCTGTCGACAGACGAATATGAGCAACTTACAAGCGGCCAAAATCGATGGGACAATCTCGTGTCGGTTTACTCGGCCAGTGTCCGTGCAGATGGACATTGTCCTGGAAGAGTTCGGACTGCACCCACCCACTTCGTTCGTGTTTGACCTGAACGAAAATTTCTTTCTGTTTATCGCCTGGGGGAAGGTTTACACACGTGAGTCTTTTTGTTGTTTGAACTGTTGGCCGGTTTGAACCAGTTGTGGTAACTGGATTGTCACGATGTCACCTTTATACTCAAATGTCTCGTATACCATGTCAATTCTATACCTGTATACTAGTGGTCACTATATTGTACCTAACCCTTAAATGCAAAATCACATTACAAGTGTAAAAATGTTATCAGTTTAACTTAAAATGTTGACAGTTCAACTTAAAATGTTATCAGTTTAACCTAAAATGTTATCAGAATAACAGCAATGGTATCAGTCAGAAAATGTAAGAAAAATTCAATTAACTGTAATTTTATTTGTATAATTGGAACATTTTTATCAGTTTCATTGCGGTGTTATCAGTGCAACTGTAAAAATGTTATCAGTTCAACGGCCATGTTATGGTTACTCCTAAATAGACCTACAATATCATATCATTCCTATACTAATATAGCCATGGTGCCATGCTGTGCTTAAGCCTTTTACACAAATCCCCAACAATATAACTGTAAAATATTATCAGTTCAAGTTCCCTCTAATTTTCCGAAGCTTTTAGAGACAAATGATGTGGAGCTGGGCGCAACTATAAAGGACAAAAAAATTGTGTGCGCTGCCTACTGGATGAAATATCTGTACGCTGAGTTGCAATGTGTGCGTGTGTGAGTGTGCGAGCGCTTGGGGAGTTGTAATGTGTGTGTGCGCGCGTGTTAGTGGAGTTGCACGCGCACATCTTAGAGTGATCACTAAAAATCCGGGCTGATCCCATAATTTCTAAAACATTTGAAGTAGATTCAGAAAAGCGACGGGTACTTGTACTCGCACATTGGGTTGGCATATTTTGAACTTATAGTCTTACTTACAAAAATCGTGAGTACTTGTAGTCGTACTTTCACCTTGGGCATTTGTACTCGTACTTGTACTTGCATGGTAAGTACTCGGAACAGCCCTGCTGATTTTAATTTCTGTTGATTTATTTTGTGTGAATGCAGTAAGCGACGTGCTAGGCTACCACACAGAGATGCCAGTCATTTCAGAGTATGCAGTAAACTTTGGAGTAAACAAAGTCCACAGGGGTAGCGTCATGCCAGCACTGATTAGAGCCCATGGTAAGACAGGAAACTTTACATTAAATGTTCTATGTTGCCTGGTTGTCAAGCAGCCTGAAATAAAAATCAACTTTGACATGCCAATTTGTTCATTTATTTCGCACGCTTTTTTTTTCTTTTTAGCGTCTCTGATGGCAGTAGCATGGTTGGGTTTTGCTGGTTTGGCCATCATTTTGGCCAGGTACTATAAAGATGGATTTAATGACAGAAAATTGTGCGGCATCAAAATCTGGTTTCATGTAAGCTAGAGACTATTTAATACTGAAAAGAGTATGTGTTTACTGTCCCACAACATATATTAATATAATAAACACACTCACCTGTATGTGTTTGTAGTTTTTATAAGGAAGAATTTATTTGAAACAGCTATGATCTCCTAATGTGCCAGATTCGAAGGAAAAAAACACGAATAAGCCTGTTTTTTATTTTATTTCAGAAAGTGTTTTCTGTTCTAGGATGTTCCTTTTTTATGTAATTTTCTTTTCAGATTCACAGAATGTCCGCCATTATGACGTTTCTCCTGACAATATCTGGAGTTATCTTGGTCTTAATAAAGCTGGAGGGCAAGATTACACAGGTCAGTTTTGTTATTGGTTGCATTTTGGCTGTAGTCCTCTGGTAGTGATTGGTCAGATGGGTGGATGGGGATCAGAGGCGTAGCTAGGGGGCGTAGCTATGGGGTACATATGTCCCCGGGCGCCGTGGTTCAGGGGCGCCAAATGGTATATTTTGCATATAATATTATATGGTTTTCGAATGGGAGGGGGTGCTAAAAAGGTATTAAAAAGGTAAAATGCCCCGGGCGCAAGTTGCCTTGCCCCCCCCTCGCTACGCCTCTGATGGGGATTGATGGATGTGTGTGTTGGTGGGTGTTGTGTGGGTGTGTGAGTGGATGGATGTGTGGGTTAGTGGGTTTTGTGTGGGTGTGTGAGTGGATGGATGTGGATTGATGGATGTGTGGGTTGGTGGATTGGTAGAAAAATGTGAACTGCATAAAAACAAATAAGCTGAGTGAACACTGAGCCGTTCTTATAAATAGGCAAACAATGTAACTGTCCAGGGCTCTTACTAACCAACATTCATGTCTAGGGCCACTACATATCTCTGACCAGCATTCATTTATACTGTCTAGGGCCACTACATATCTCTGACCAGCATTCATTTGTACTGTCTAGGGCCACTACATATCTCTGACCAGCATTCATTTATACTGTCTAGGGCCACTACATATCTCTGACCAGCATTCATTTATACTGTCTAGGGCTACTACATATATCTGACCAGCATTCATTTATACTGTCTAGGGCCACTACATATCTCTGACCAGCATTCATTTATACTGTCTAGGGCCACTACATATCTCTGACCAGCATTCGTTTATACTGTCTAGGGCCACTACATATCTCTGAACAGCATTCATTTATACTGTCTAGGGCCACTACATATCTCTGACCAGCATTCATTTATACTGTCTAGGGCCACTACTTTTCTCTGAACTGATCAACATATCTGTTGAGAAGTAAACGTTTGTATGGAAGTTTTATGTGTTTATAACAGGCAGTCGCTTATCTATAAATAGATTAGATAATTTATTAGAAGGAGTGGTGGTGGGAAATGAGTGGAGACTGACAATAATATCAACAGACAAAGTGTGGTGTACCAGACATCCGTTCAGACATTGTAAATTATCATAAACTTGGCATTATGTCGACAATATGTTCATTATTATGTCATTTGTCATATTGGTTAGGACGAGTCAGCCCACACACACATGTGTTTAGGTTTCACTGTGGTGTCTCTGGTGTTGGCCCAGGTACTGTCCGGCCTGCTGAGGCCTGGACTGGACAGCAAGGTCAGACCGCTCTTCAACTTTGCCCACAAGCTGATGGGGACAGCGGCTCTCGTCATCGCAGGTAAAGACGTCACGTGACGTCATGGTGTCCACTGTTACCAAATACTTTGAATGTTGTAATTAATTTACGACAATAGCTTTAAATGAGATATAAACAATGGATGATATATAGCCTTATAACTGAGATATAAACAATGGATGATATATAGCCTTATAACTGAGGTGTAAACAATGGATAATATATAGCCTTATAATTGAGATATAAACAATGGATGATATCTAGCCTCAGGGTTTTTTTGCTCAATAAGAGGTGGTGGGTCTCTTCAGTAAGAGGTGGTGGGTCTCTGAAGTTTTTAACATTTTACCAAATGAAGAAAACTGTAAGAGGTGCCGGGTTGCATTTCAGAGGTGCCGGATCGCAGATCCAGCGCGCTACATGGCAAAAAAACCCCTGTCTAGCCTTATAACTGAGATATAAACAATGGATAATATCTAGCGTTATAACTGAGATATAAACAATGGATGATATCTAGCCTTATAATTGAGGTGTCAACAATGGAGAATCTATAGCCTAGTGAATGAGGTGTAAACAATGGGTCATAATATCTAGCGTTATAACTCAGCTATTAACAATGGAGAATCTATAGCCTAGTGAATGAGGTGTAAACAATGGGTCATAATATCTAGCGTTATAACTCAGCTATTAACAATGGAGAATCTATAGCCTAGTGAATGAGGTGTAAACAATGGACAATATCTAGCCTTTTCTTTCAGAGTTTTTTTTTTCTCTTCACTCCAGCTGCTGCAATCATCTATGCCTACAAAATAACAGACTTCGCCTATGAGATGAGGAGATTTGGTGAGCGGACTGTGGCTGTGTGGGCGGGAATTTTTGTGTTCCTGGAGATCTTGCACCTGGCCTATAAGTATTTTGCCTCGAGAATCTTGAGTAAGTACCGTAACATATTGCGATTTTTTTATTACATTTGATTAAATTACTTTTTTTTTGTTTTGGCTGTTGAGAATTATTAGACGCTTCATGTAGTTTACTTTTTTTAATAAAGTGTTTCTACAACACTTTTATTTCCATGAGATAGTGAAAAGAAGCATAAATAGCAGTTTAATTGTATCTTTGTAACGAAGCGAAGGAAGCGAAGCGGTGTAGCTTCCCATTACACAAAGAGGATTACTAGAATGTTTATGCCATTAGAGGCATTGATCACAAAGTGGAGCCCATTAATTGTTGTAAGTCTCCACCATACAGCCCCGTAGCGTGAAAATTTTACAGGAGGGGCCAGGCATTCTACAGCAGGGGCCTGGCAATAGAACAAATAAGCAGGGGGGCAGACAAAACGCAGGGGGGCCGGCCCCCCTGCCCCCCCCCGCACGCTACGGGCATGCCACCATAGCCGATAGTGTAATGGCCATGGAGGCTATGGCTTTCAGGTCGACAGTCTAGTGCTTTACCGCACGACCATCCATCCCCCTCCCCATCCCCATTAATTGGTAGAATAGGTTGGTTTTTGTTTGTATGTTTGTTTTGGAGGCATGGGTCCATATCTATGCATGGGTCTTCATGCTTGTTTATTAATTGTAATATAATTATAAAAGTTAGTTCCAATTATCTTTACTTGTGTTTATATGTAAATAATTCTAGTCAATGTATTTACAGTAAATGTAGTAAAGTTTACTTCTTTCTGTAGCAATGAGGACGGATTCAGATGAATACAATCTGGACAAATTCAGCAACGTACTTGAACCGGATGAGATGACGCCCCCAAGTCACTTCTTGTTGGCCATTTTTATTTTGTTTATCTGTTGTTCAATAGCTGCTGCCCTCTGCATGACAATATTTTTTTAATCACAAAACAACAACAACCAATCGGATCTGTGCGTTTGTTAGTTGTGTTGTTTTTTTTTTAATGTCAGGATATATGTAGACTATATGATAGCTTTCTCTGATGGCATGAATACACTATCATTTTACAGGATTGTTTTAATTATAATTGCATTGCTACATTTCATTATGTATTTATTGGGTTATTAGTTCTCTGCATCAATTGAAATCGGAACTGAACTTTATTCATATATGTGTTGATGTGTAGTGTTCTTCTGTTACATATTTACTGTTGTATTCAGGGGTGGACTGGGGAGTTCAAGCGGCCCGGGGAAAAAAACAAAAAGCGGCCCTATCCTCATGAATTTTATTTTTCCTTGTGCATTTTTTCCCCATCTAAACGTGAGGGCCGAGGCCTCCAAAGTGATGGGTCACTTTACAAATTACAATATACAATAACAAAAAAACGATAAATGGAATATATAATTTATAATTGTATATAAAATATCAAGAATGCGTCAATTCAAGTTATAAATCAATTTATTCGGACTCACTGTGATGGTGTTATAGTGTAAGCAACTTCTTTAAGCTGGGTGTCATTTCGGCTACATGATCTATAATTGTGTCATTATTCAGTTCACTTAAAACATCGGTTTCTGTTGACATAAGCATAAAAGCTTCAAGGTGTGTAGAAGACAATGAGCTTCGCAAGCGATTCTTAATGTATTTCAGTTTAGAGAAAGATCTCTCACAAGCTACTTGGGTAGAAGACATAGTCAATAAAAGTTTATATGCACTAAAGAGATGATTGTATGTTTGCCCATAGAAACTGTATTTATGTAGTACAGAAAAGCAGCAAACAGGACATTTTTTTGCAAAATTTGCATTTTTGAAGTTCCTCACTCTTATCCACAACTTGGTCGTCCCAGAGTTCATGTGGCGAATCTTCACTGACGCTGTCCTCTACTGAATCATCGAACATTTGGAGAAGATATTCGTCGGGGACAGAATTTTTAAATTTGTCCCATTTCTGCGCAAAGTCGGTTAGCTCTTCTCTGAGATTGGTCGCTGTGGCACTTTCATCAAATTTAACGAGAATACTGCTAAGGCGCTGCATCGCTGATGTAGCCAAACCTCGTTGTTTAATATCCTCAAAATTCTGTGGATCAAGACAGGCAATATCTGCGTATAAGGAATCGTGACATTCAAATCGCTTTTCAATAGTTTTTACAATTTTGTCCATGATGCAGTTATGAACTTCAGTGCGATATCTGTCCGCTGCATTATTTCCTACTACCTTGTGTGTTCTTCTCTCATCAGACATCGCTTTTGCTTTGTGTAAACGTTTCTCTACAAAATTTTCCTCAATGGTAATTTCAACATTTTCTTCTTCCAACTTGTTATTAGCCCAGGACACAAATCGTTTGGCACTGTCGAGAACACCATCGAAATCTCTTGAAATATTTTTTAACAACTTAACAGTACAATCTACATTACGGTATGCTTGCAATGTATCCATTCCGGTGGTTTGTAAATAACTAGAAAGCGATCCTGTGTGCTGGAATATTCTTAAGTATAGTTTTGCAGTGACAACCGTTTCAAACCGTTTCAAACTTGATAAACTTATCTAGTAAAGTTTGAGCTGTATCCCTGATTTTTGAATTGAATGCGTCCGATTGTGCTAGTTCTTGTAACGTATAAATCAATTCAATGTACGATGATGAGTTTGGATCATCAAAATTTCCAAATATTTTTTAACGCACTTTCTTTGGCCCATCATCGCGTTTCACCCACAATATTTAATCTTTGGTGTCTAGATTTCTGTTGGTGATCGACCCAAACATCCATTCTTTTATAGATTCTCTAAAGAACACCGCACATGCAGTTGAAATAGGCTAATTGAAGAGGTCGTGGCTTGAATGGTATCACTTAGAACAAGATTCAATACATGTGCATAGCACCAGACATGAATTTAGTAAACCCATTGTACTGTCCTTACATATTGGCTGCCCCATCTGTAGCATTACCGACACAATATTCAATATTTATGTTACATTCAATGAGTTTCTCTTGAAATAATTCAAACATACCTTTTCCAGTAGAAGATGTACAGTTTGCCACGCATATCAATCGCTCATGAACTTTATCTGTTACATATCTTATAATTATTGAACATTGGTCCTTCACACTTACATCCTGAGTTGTATCTAATTGAACTGAAAACATACCAGCAGATTTAATTTCCTCCGAAATGGTTTTCTTTATAATTTTTCTTATTACATCAACGATATAATTCAATGTCGTCTTCGATATGAGGGTAATCAAATTTCCTCTCCCCTTAATCGCCAAATTAGATGCATGTCTGTCATTACTTTGCTCAATAACCATATCAAGATGTTTTTTAATTACTGGGTCAAATTTTGACAAGAGTAATAATATTTCCAAGAAATTTGCATGATCGATTGTATCGTCGCTTAATGTATAGGCAGCATCATTTTTTGACCGATAACTAAGACCACGTTTTCCAATCATTTTCAGAATCTCAATTACTCTATCCAGCACTTGTCTCTTTTCTTGAACTTGTTGGTACCTTTTTTATTTTGCTGAGAGAATAAAATGCTATCAATGTCTCTTTCACTTACAGACATTATATAAGCTTCCACATATTCCTCGTGATATTTGCTGTTTTCATGTTCTTCTATTCTTTGATGCACATGTTTCCAGGAATTCATTCCAGCTGTGAATGAGTTCATATCGTCAGTCGAACGTATGGTTGGTCGGTCCCACATTGTGGGACATACCCGGTGTCCCGGCGGCCCAGTCCACCCCTGTCCTGGCGGCCCACCGGGAATCTTCCCGGTGTCCCGGCGGCCCAGTCCACCCCTGGTTGTATTATGCTTGTTTTTTTTTTAATTACGACAAGTTTGTGTGTGTTGATATAACTCACATTTCATTGAAATATTCATTAAATATAATAATTGAAACAATTTGACACTTTGCTTAGGAAACGAAAGTTTAGAGTTTTGATAATAGAGCTTCAACATAACACCTGAGGAAGCCCACACATTAGATACTATAGAGATTGCGCATGCCTCGTTTTGAAACAATGCTTTAATCGCCGCCATTAATGATATTTACACTCATCAGTCCATTCATTGAATAGGTGCTTATTACATATATATGTCAGCTCCTAAAAACCCATGAACTCATGAATTAAATAATATAGTATCGCTTTTTTATATTAATAAGGCCAATTGAAATCCTTTTTATTCATATTTCATGTCTTGAAAAATAACAACAAAGAGGTGTAAATATGTATGTGTGTTTTTATGAATGGAAAGCGTCATAGAAAACAAAAGCGAATAACAAGAGATTTTAACAAAAAACGAGGACTATTTATATAGTGATGCGCTATCTGTATAATATATAATCTGGAAGGCAGCCTAGCATAATATCTGATGGGGCAGACAGAAGGATGGACAAACAGATAGACAGGCAGGCTGGCAGGTAGACAGACTGAAGAGACAGAAGACGGACAGATGAATATGGATTGATAGTAGTGTCTCCTAAAAGCAGTGCATATGTGCTTGCGCACACAACCAGTCGAAAGCACACACATATTACAACATAATTAGAACAGAATAAAAAGTATTTCATTAAGTATACTGTCATGTTGCGCACCGCCCTAGAAGACCGGTATAATGTCATGTTGCGCACTGCCCTAGAAGACCGGTATAATGTCATGTTGCGCACCGCTCAGGAAGGCCTGTGTACAGTCATGTTGCACACCGCCAATATTAGTTGCCGTCTTATATATTTATGGTTTCAACACTGATTTTGCGCCACACCCGTGTATGTTATTTTCTTAAGTAACGTATGAAAATTGTTAGTAATGTTTAAATATATTTAATGTAAATAAACATCAAATAAAAAACACAAAGAGTTCTAAAAATGTATTTTATAATGTGTAATCGGTTGTTTGTTTGTTTGTTATTTAAATGTTGACAAATATTTCTACGCTTTATACCCATAGTAGCGAATAGACTGTTTCTCCATAATTATTAATTTCTTTAATGAGTAGTATCTCTTCAGTAAGTTTACATTGGGCTAGAACTATTAAAGTGGAAAAACCCGAACGGTTACATTTTTTAGTTATTGGTAAGAGCTTTTTAAATAGCGATGAACTTTCTGTAGATAATAAATTCTTTGGTGGCCCACTTTCTGTAGACATTATATTCTGTGGTGGCCCACTTTCTGTAGACATTATATTCTGTGGTGGCCCACTTTATGTAGACATTACATTCTGTGGTGGCCCACTTTCTGTAGGCATTACATTCTGTGGCAGGCTCACTTTCTGTAGACATTACATTCTGTGTTGGCCCACTTTCTGTAGACATTACATTCTGTGTTGGCCCACTTTCTGTAGACATTACATTCTGTGGTAGGCCCACTTTCTGTTTATTTTTTTAATGCATGCAGATTTTCGAAACTATAAATGAATTGTCATGCATCCAGGGTCCGTTTACAAATAAGTGAAATCTTTTTGTACCCCCCCCCCGGGGGGTCACGCTTTCCCTGTTACAGTGCGTCACACTTCAGTAACCCCATCGACGTTTACGTACTCCCCCCCCCCCCCCGGGGGGAATTACAAGTGGGCTAGGTGAACTTTTGATTGTTGTTGTTGACATCCACTTCTTTTACATTGACAGAAGTGACCTCTGTTACTGAGGTCAAAAGTGTACTGCCATACTATACTTCTAAATTACCTCGTCCTTACTGTGGTGTGAAGCTTTTCTTTTCGGTGACATTAATATGTAGGGTCCTCGTTATGACGAAAATACAATTTCCAAACTACGCCTGTAAAATATTTCAGCGTGACGTATTTGTCGACCTGGTTCGAGCTATGGTGAGGACCAGTGGATATTTCAGGTCATATCTCCCGTGGTGCCATTTGGCCATTTCACTATCAGCTATGGTGAGGATGAAAGAAGAGCACCATCAAACAACAGTCCTATTTGTGTGGAGTGCCCCCCCCCCCCCCGCTTAAAAAGAAGAAAAAGAGGAAAAAATAAAGAAAA
The DNA here is from genome assembly GCA_021962125.1 of Bulinus truncatus. Classification (NCBI taxonomy): domain Eukaryota; kingdom Metazoa; phylum Mollusca; class Gastropoda; family Planorbidae; genus Bulinus; species Bulinus truncatus. The sequence continues at coordinate 3,296,949 of JAGDYQ010000081.1, read as the reverse complement.
AGTAACTAAAATGAGAAAGTACCCCCTTGCTGGGTATTGGTGCCCCCCCCCCCTGCTTACTTTGACCTGGCTACGGGCCTGCCGGTACGGCATACCGTCCGCAGAATCTTACAACATTGGTTTGCAGTCAGTCCGCGCGTCCGCATTACTGAAATTTAGCTGTTTTTAAATGACTTGAAATTTTTTTAGATGTTTTAACAGTAATGTTATCATTCCGGTTTAACATCCCTCCCTGTTTTTTATTCTTCAAAAAGCCACTTTTATTTATTGATTTATTTTCAGATTCAGTGGCAAAAGTTTACGAATAAGTAAAGTATCTATTAAAACTAAATTATTATAGGCAAGGGCGCGAGGATCCGCGTCAGTCCGCGAGTCCGCAACTTAACCATACGAAGCGTCCGCTGTCAGTCCGTGGATTCGGAAAAGTCTGCGGATCTGCGAGTGCCCCCCTCCCTCCGCTTAAAAAAGAAGAAAAAGAGGAAAAAATAAAGAAAAAGTAACTAAAATGAGAAGGTGCCCCCTTGCTGGGTATTGGTGCCTCCCTGCTTACTTTGACCTGGCTACGGGCCTGCTTACGACCTTATGACCGACCCAACAACAGCCCTCCTCACTAGGACATCTTAATTTTTATGACCTACTTTCTATGAAACCAAACAAAAAGTTAATCCAAACCAATTTTTTTATGGCGTTTTCTTATTCTGCAATTTCATTGGCTTATTCGGATTTGTATATGCCAGCTATAAAACTTAACTATGGCGATATTAATTTTAAAATCTGATATATTTTTATTAATTGATAAAAATAATGTTTCAACATCAAATATAGTAAATATTTTACAATATTTATAAGAAAACGTGTTTGATTTTTTTTCAGCGAATGCACACGTAAGCATTTTAACAGTGAAAATTTAAGTAAGGTAAATAAAAAAAATCTGGCAATGTTTATCAAATCGGCCTGCGGGATATTTAAAGTAACTAAGAGTATGGCACATTAATTATGAATGTTTTTGTATGTTTGTTAACAGTTTGTGGATGCTTATAAATTTTATTCCACAAAGAAATCAAGGTATTGTTTTTTTCTATATTTTTACATTAATTTTTATCGAAATTAAGCGAAGTATGTCGATAAAAGGTTTTTCTTAATCCTGTCAATATACAATTTGAATGTCTGATGCAGGCACACAATTTATTTAGATTTTGTAATGTGTCCAAGCGAAACGTAGAAACCTATTGACGGTATTCAAATATATGTAAGTTTTTTTTTTATGAATTAAACCGGATCATTAAATATATTTATAAAATTGCTTAATCATAAATAATTCAATAAACTCGATGTCATAATTTTGACACATAAAAAGTTATAGTAAAATGTTACTAACATTGTTTGCAGTTTGGTAACTGAGAGTGAACTAACAAAACATAGCATTGAAATATAAATCTAACATGAAAAGGACGAATTGAAAAGGCATTGCAAATGTATATTTTATACTTTTTTGATGTGTTTTTATAAAGATTTTATAGTCTTGGGTAATTCAAATTTTAAAAACGCACTTGTTAGAAGACCTAACATGACCATTATATTAAGGTATAAGGAACATGACATATATAAATTTTATTTTTTTTTCAGGATTAGGGTTAGGGATAGAGATATATATCAATTTGCGCGAAAATCCCCGGAAACAGAAAAAAAATAACCGTTTGGTCTACCATACATATGATATGAGAAGACCAAACGTTTGGTCGAGTAACAAGTGCCTTTTAAAAAATATATAAAAACCATAATTTATTGACAATTGTGGAGAATTTTTTAGCTGTTTCATTAAAATTGTCTGCTTTCCTACATGCTGATAACATGGTATTGTGAGTTTTTTTTCTGGTTTCTATCCAAAAAAATTCTCTCTCACATCTCCTCAATTGCAAAATTCTTTTATTGTTTTAAATTTTTGCTTAAATTATAAATAAAAGTATATACTGGGGTCGGGTGGTCGTGTGGTATTATGCTCGACTGTCGACCTGAAGGTACCTGGTTCGATCTCCGATGAGGACCAAGGAAATTTTTCAGGTCTTGGCTCAAGTTGGCCCGATATATCTCCAGTGGTGCCGCCATGGCCTTTGCACTATGGGCTATGGTGGGGGTGAAATAAGGGCACCATAAAAACCGTCCCATTAGTGGTTTATAGGATCTAAGAGATTTCATCTCATCCTTACAGGGACTTCACACACCATGTAGCTATACTTAAACTATACTTTTAGGCCTTTGTTTATACGCTTCACTTAGAAAAATATTGTCATACCCTGACTCAAATTTTTTAAAATAGCTTTGAAGGGGACAATAATTACATGTAAAAAGTTGTTAAACATTCAGAAAAACGAACATTGAATTTTCAACGATATTGCTATTTTCTCATAATGAATCACTAATCCATTAAACAAATTACAGAAAAGCCAACTTTTTGAGACGTGGAATAAATTAAAGTCAATCATTATGAAGGAAGGGGGCATTATTCATTTAGCTAAATTAATAGAAATTCTCATCCATCTTAAGTAAAAGATTAATTCTTAAATAAAAGTTTTATGGTTTTGTTACCTTATGTCTTGACCAATGTTCCTTCTAAAGTGTGGTATGAAGTGAGCAAAAAATTTTGTCTCTGAGCGACATTTTGTTTGACGCCAAAATTTGTGAGAGATTTAAGCGATGTCGTCCGTCGGATTGAGCGATCGTAGTGTAGTATGAGCGCCGCCCTGAATTCGTGTGAGCGATCGCTCACGCGCTCAGCTTAGAGGGAACATTGGTCTTGACTGGGCTCAATTTATGTTAAAGTTTCTTTTATTGGATGCATTATTTTATCAAATACAATATATATTTAACTAGTTGCAAGTACCCGGCTTTGCCCGGGTTTAAAATAAGTTTTTTGTTTTCTCCCTACCCCCCTCTCTCCCTTCCTCTCTCCCTCCCTCCCCTCTCTCCCTTTCTCTTTCCCTCCCTCCCTCTACTTCCCTCCCTAACTCTCCCATCTCCCTCTCTCTCCCTATCTCCCTCCTTCTCTCACCCCCGTCCCCCCTCTCTCCACCTTCCTCCATTCCTCCTCCCCCTCTCTCCCTCCCTGCCCCCTCTATCTCTTTATCTCTCACTCCCTCCTCCTCTCTCCCTCTCTCCTTCCCTCCCCTTTCTCTCTCCCTCTCTCTCCCTCCCCCTCCCTCATTTCCTCTCTCTCCCTCCCTTCCCCCCTCTCTCTCCCTCCCTCTTTCTTTATCTCTCTCCCTCCCTCTCCTCTATCTCCCTCCCTACGCCCTCTTCCTTTCTCTTTCTTTCTCTCCCTTTCTCCAACCCTTCCTCTCCTTCCCTCCCCCTTTATCTCCCTCCCTCCTTCCCTCTCCCTCCCTGCCCCCTCCTTCCCTCTCCCTCCCTGCCCCCTCTCTCTTTATCTCCCCCCCCTCCTTCTCTCTGTACAATTAAACGTCAAATTACACTTCTTAAATAAACAGAAAACCTTATTTTAATCCCGGCCAAAGCCGGGTACTTGCAGCAGGAAAAAAAACAACAACATTTCCCCCCCCCCCCCGTCCCTGACCCTTTCTTCTCCGTCCGTTCAATTACACATTCACTTGGTGCGCGAATACAGGGAATTCCCTGTGCATTGAATAGTAAAATACTAAAAATATTAATTACAATTAAACTACCCATTGAGATTGTATTAATAATTTTATAATGTCACAGAAACATTTTAATTAACGTATTTCGGTTTATTAAAGTGCACCTTTAATTTTAATCTTCCGAATACATAAAACGATAGGTAAATGGATATGACTATTGATTTCATCATGTTTACAATTGGAGTTTCCGGGAGTTACCCCTCTTTTAAAAATGCATCATAGGGAATTTTATCTATGGCGCTGTCGAGATTACTTTAATATAGTAAAATACTAAAATAATTAATTACAATTAAACTACCCATCGAGATGGGTAGTTTAATTGTAATTAATCCCATGTAATTATGTGTATGTGTAACAAATTTCACGTTATTTGGTTTTCTGGATCTTGAGTTATAAGGGAACAGACAGACAACAAATGCGTCTTATAAGTATAGATTATATAATACAGTACAGTATAATCTCGGATTACATGTGTTTCACTATATGAGCGAAATTTAAATAAAATTGATCTTGAAATGCAAGACAAACACATTTTTTTAACAGGATATATGAGCAAGGTATTGAGGAATGTTTGTATGTAATTTCTGCTCTTTTTTTTTTTGTGTGTGTGTTTTGAGTGACATTTATTGAGCAGATCTTCTCTCATCTTTGGTCTCACTCAGCGTCCTTTACTGGTATATTTAACATTTTTGTAAGTGGGTTGTTTTTTTAATTCAACAAAAAATATTACACAAATTGATTAAATACTAGTACTCTATATTTAACTGGCTGTTCCCGGCCACACGTAGTAATAATAATCTGCAAACTAAAGTAAAAAGAAATAATTTAATACAAAATACTGCAAACTATTAGTTTGCACACTGCGTAGTGGTTCATTTTCAAACATGTACTGACAACATATAAGTTAGCATTCTGTGACTTTTGAATTACCTCCCATGGTTTAATAAAAAATTAAGTGGAGTAAAGAAATAATTTTACCAAACCGATCGATTAAATATTATTTTAAACATTATAGATGTGATGTCTGTATAAAATAAATACATCAACACGTTAAGTAATTTTCGGCAATTTTGTATGTAAATGTTAAGGCAATTGGTGAAGAACTTTCTGAATTATGATTAATAGCGTGAATCCTGTTAACATTTTTATTTATATAGATTTAAAAAGTAAACATATTAAATTCATTTGATTGTGAAAAAGAAATATATTAATTTTTTTTGGACCCAATCATTTGATTTTTATTATTTCCTTTGACTCTCCTGGAATTAATTATGTTCTTAAACTGAGGTTTGATTGTATTTGAAAAATTATCCCTTTCATGACAGTGATCTATTTAACTATTTATAATATTACTGCATTTCTTAAACCTTGTTTATTTTTTAGTACTTTTTTTTGTTCTTTTGAAATAGTTTTAAAGTTACTTTTCAGTTTGCCACTTTTTGTGTTGAGTATGGCCTCAAAAAATGTGAAGTCTCCCAGAGATTCTGCTGGAGACAAAGATATATTAGGCAAAGACTGTTTATGGGACGGTTTTTTGAGCCTGTATGAAGAATGCACACATGCCAATTTGCAGAAGATTAGCAATGTCTCTTCCTTTGTTAAAAAATGTAAGTACCGGTATACTAGTTTATTTGTCTTTTTATATATTTTTTCTCAAAAAAAACAACTCATTTTATTAAGTTAATAATGGAATGTGAGACATGAACTGTTAAGATATTTTTACAAATTTATCTACAGACAACCAAGCTGTTTCTCAGACTAAAAGATTAAGGAAAAAAGCTTCAGACTTTGAGGTCAAAGCTTTAATTGGGAGGGGGCATTTTGGTGAAGTTCGTGTTGTTAGAGAAAAATCAACAGGATCTGTATATGCTATGAAGGTACTCCGCAAAACAGATTTATTGTCTCAGCCAGAAGTAAGTTGCATATTTTATCTTCATCCTTTATAGAGAATAGATTTTGATAAGAAAAATATTTCATAGCTAATATTCTTTCATTTGACAGAAAAAATACAAGTTTCGTAACTTTTGATTTTGAGATTAATGCATGTATTTCAATTAGTTTATACATGTATTTCAATCAGCTTATACATAACAAAAAGATATTGTATTAAAACAACTTTAAAACTTTTTCCTCCTAGATATCCTGTTATGAGGAAGAACGGAATATCATGGCAAGCAGTACCAGTCCTTGGATTACAGAGCTGCATTATGCTTTCCAGGACTCTATAAGTCTGTATTTTGTCATGGACTTTCATGCTGGTGGAGATTTGTTGTCATTATTATCTAGGTAAAAAAAAAATTAAGTATCAATGCCTAAAGATTCATAGTTTGATCTGTTTGTAATATCTCTTTTAAATTTTTGCTATGAAAATACTCATGCACTCATATATTTTCATAAGAATGTTTAGGAATTTGATATTCCAAAAAAAAAAAAAAAACTTTTTCAATGCTATCACCTTTGTTATAATTTTTTTATTCCATACTAATTGTATTAAAATTGTCTATTGTTTTTTTTTATATATATAGGCATGATGACATCTTTGAAGAAAAAATGGCAAAGTTTTACATTGCAGAAATAGCCATTGCTATAAATAGTCTGCACAATATGGGTTATCTACATAGGTAGGAAAATATGATGTTGTCTTTATTTATTTTTGTTCAACAAAATGGACCCTTTTTATGTATTTTGTATTTCATTTAGATAATGACTGTGACTAGCCCAATGAAGTTATGTTCTATATATTGATTTTCATATCTGGCTCTGTTTTTGTTCATCAGTGGATTCCTTGTTTCATGACCAGTAAATTAAAGAAAAGAAAAAGATAATATACTATGATGAATATTTTTTACATGAAGGTTTTTGCTAATGCATTAAATAGCCTTTGTCTAATGCCAACTTTCATCATGTGCATTTTTACAGAGACATCAAACCTGAGAACATTCTTCTTGATTGTACTGGACATGTCAAACTAGCCGATTTCGGGTCTGCTGCTAAACTTGACGAAACCAACAAGGTATTGTGATATTTTAAAAGACTAAAAATGTGATCCAAGTTGCTCTTGTCTGAATATTGAATCATGTCATTAGCATTGAAAAATTATTGCATTAGTGTGTGTTTTTTTTTTTATTGTTTCTGATTCTGCATATATGTTCTGATCTTCATAAACATCTAGATCATGGGGCTGTACAGCAGCATGTGGCCTAGGAAAAAATGATTATTTATTTCATAAATATGTTGATATAAATTAGTCTGGCAGATGCCCTAACTGGAATAGTATGTTCAATGTTGCTGTCATGATTTGCTTCTCTTAATCTAGATAAATATTTTTTTCTGCTGACCTTTAAACAGAGTTATAAAATTTTGTATTATAATTTTCTTTTTTTTTTAATCTAGGTATCATTCCATATGCCAGTTGGGACACCAGATTACGTAGCTCCTGAACTTCTTCAGTCCATGAACAAAATTAGACAAAAAATTACGTATGGTCCTGAGGTAGATTGGTGGTCCCTTGGAGTTTGTGCTTATGAAATGCTGTTTGGTGCAACTCCATTCTCAAATGAACATGGATCAACGGTGTCTACTTACGCAAGCATTATGAATTTTAAGGTTTGTTGTTTTTTTTTAAAAAGGCTCTAATAATACATCTCAATTTGTTATTAGTTTGCTTTGTGCTGTATGTGAAAAAATTTTTTTGTTTTCTTAGAATACTTTAAAGTTTCCATCAGAAAGCGATGTCTCCGAGGATGCCAAAGATTTTATTAGAAAACTTCTCACAGATTCACATTCTCGTTTGTCCTGGTCAGGAATCAAGTCTCATCCATTTATGAAGGGGGTAAAGTGGGATACTATCAGAGAGAGTGAGTTGCTGTAACCTTTCTTTGTTTGGCAAAAATTGTTTTATTTTGGTAGACATCATTAATAGAAGGTAGAAATTGTTTTGATACCAGTATAACTGTCTTACCAACAGGTGATGCCATATATGTCCCTTCAATACATGGGCTTGACGATACTTCGCACTTTGATGAAGTTGAGAAAGTCCAGAGACAACCTGATGTTGAAGCTTTGATGCCACAAAAAGACTTCTCTGGTCGGGATCTGCCCTTTGTTGGTTTCACATTCTGCAAATCCTTTCATAGCAAGACTTCCAGTCTGTCTGAATCTGACTCTAACAATAGCAACATGAGGAGCAAGGCCATTGTGGCTAGCACATCATCAACTGGAGTTTCTTTGTTCGATGAAGATGTGATGAAAATTCTGGCTGAGAAAGACAGTGAGATAGAAAAGTTAAGACGGGCACTGGAGAATGGGTCATTTCCCAGAGAAGCCAAGTGTGTTTCTATGATCGATACATGGAATGCTTTAGACAGCGAAATTCGACTTTTTGGTCAGTGAGATTTAAGTTTTATATAAGTAATAAATTTTTTAATAACCAAGAATGTTCCTTTCTCTGTGACTTTTTTTAAACAAGTCTGTTTTAGTGACAGATTAAAATAGAAGTTAAGTTGTTCCAGTTGGTTGATTGACCAGAAACTTTTGTCATTGTTCTTATTCAGATAAATAGACTCAATTATTTGTGAAACTTTAATATTAGAAGAAACTTAGCAAAATTAAATTAAAAGACTTTAACTGCATACAAAATTATCTTCAATTTTATTATGATTCTAAGTGTCAAAACATATCTATATGATAAAAAAAATTGTCCTGTATTTGTCATTGTATTGTCTGACCAAAATAATTTTCAATTTGGTTCTGTTGCCTTACAGAAAACGAGTTACTGGATGTGAAGATGGAGGAGATGAAAGCTGAAATTGTTCTATTGCAGTCAGAGCAAGAGAAGCTTTCAGCTCGGCTTAGAGATAAGGAATACCAACTGTCAAAAACTCTGGAAGCACTTAATGATGCTAAATCTCAGCTGGAGGTGATTTTTTTAAAAGTTATCTATGCATGTGAAAATGTCTAAATCATAGATGAAAATTAAAAATTACCATTGATACAGACATTTCAGCACTAAGATAAATATTTTAGTGTAAATCAATTTTTTATATTTATTGTTACATTGCTCTTAACACCATTGAGAGTTCAATAATCTATAATGTGTTGGTTGGTAAGGAATCAGAAGAAGAAATAAAACAGCTGAATGTAGACAGTGTCACCTGTAGACATGGAGATGTTTTTGTCTTCTGCTGGTGTATTGTATATTAAGGTGTGATCGTGAAGTGTTTAGTATTTGAGATTTGGCTACGTGATGATTGTAGTATCACAGTAGCTCTTACAATTGATTCATAAAAATCCACATCACTTTGTAGTTGGGAATTCGTTTTGATCAATCTGGAGATTTTAGTGAATTTAAGTGAAATTGTCAATACCTTCATGCTTTAACCATTTTATTTATAAATTTTTACCCAATGCTTTGTAGTCTTATGTCACTTGTATAGATATGGACCAGATTCAACATTAGCACTATTTTTTAAAACCGTATTTATAATTCTATATTTCCTGTTTCTTTTTAAGTTAGTATAAAAAATTTCATGAAGGTAAGAGTGTTAGTGCACTTGTTTTGTTTTTTTTCTTAAGCAAGAATATTTTTAGAATATGAAGACAGTCTTTATTCTTTTCGTTTTATAGCCCATGTAGATCTTTCCCCAAAACACCGCAGTCTATTCAAATTGAATACAGTGAAAAACTTTTTAAATCTTTGCAGGCTTTTTCTTCTGTCAAATGCATTGTGTTAGATTAGATGTTCTAATTCTAAAAATGGGGATGGAGGGTCGTGAGATTAGATGTTCTAATTCTAAAAATGGGGATGGAGGGTCGTGAGATTAGATGTTCTAATTCTAAAAATGGGGAAGGAGGGTCGTGAGATTAGATGTTCTAATTCTAAAAATGGGGAAGGAGGGTCGTGAGATTAGATGTTCTAATTCTAAAAATGGGGAAGGAGGGTCGTGAGATTAGATGTTCTAATTCTAAAAATGGGGATGGAGGGTCGTGAGATTAGATGTTCTAATTCTAAAAATGGGGATGGAGGGTCGTGAGATTAGATGTTCTAATTCTAAAAATGGGGATGGAAGGTCGTGAGATTAGATGTTCTAATTCTAAAACTGGGGGAGGATGGTCGTGCTGTGTAGAGCACTTGACTGAGTGTCCCAGGTTTGATATCAGATGAGAACCTTGGGATATTTATCAGGTTCTGGTGAAATTCCTGTCCACTTAGCTTGAATGGGTACCTGACAATTGTCAAAGAAGTGAAGGCAGCTAAGCATTGTGCTAGCCACTGTCCATCATTATGCCCTGGCTACGCCACAGATGAATTATACACTTTCTAATTATTATGCTTTCAAGTCAGAATGCTGATTTTTTTATATTATATTATGATGTGTATTAATTTCAACATTGCCAAAAATATTTATATTTTTCAAAAGTTTTAAATTGCTTTTTGTAACTTCAGGACCAAAAGAGAAAGTTGGACAGAGAAAAGCGAAAAACACGGGAAGATAACCAGAAAGACTTGTTGGTTTTCAACCTGAACAATGAAACCTGGGAAAGCCTCCTTCAAGACAAACAGACCACTATTGATGAACTTTCTGCTAAGCTGGCTGAACTGGAGAAACTTGTGGAGGCATATGAGGAAAGTGAGGAGCAGCAGGCTAGTGAGGTACAGCAGCTGCAACACAAGATGAACACATCTTTGCATGAGCTGTCATCATCTATAGCTTTAGCAGATGTCTGCTTGTCTGGTGTAAGCGGGGAAACAAAGGTTGATTATTTTTTTTAAAAACAATTACTTCACTAAATTTTTTTTATGAATAAATCTTTTTTTAAATGAGAGACTTTGGTGTCAGCACTGATCATGTGATAAAATGTGGGGGCATTGTACATCTTCCTCAAGTTTAGTTGTACACTGTGGTGTGATTAATTTCAAATGAATAGTTTAGTTGTACACTGTGGTGTGATTAATTTTAAATGAATAGTTTAGTCAATCTAAAAAAAAACATTTATGATTTTCAGTCATATTTTGTAATATTCAATATAAGAAATAAAAATTGTTGTGGTTGTTTTTTATAGCTAATACAGTGTACATGTAATAATATTTTATGAATATGACAGCTAGCAGATATAGCTAATACAGTGTACATGTAATAATATTTTATGAATATGACAGCTAGCAGATTATAATTAAATGGATCTAAGCTTGTATTATTTTGAAAATGTGTTAAAAGTCTAGACATGTGTGGTTCAGTCCTAATGACTCATTAGTTAGAAGAGGAAAAGTAAAGAAATTATTTCTCTGGAGATAAATATTACTGGTCTGTTTAATGGAAGTGCACCTATAAATGAAACCTTCACACATATATACTAGTATATAATCTACAATTCTTTTTTAATTAGTTTTATCACTTGAACTTAAGTTTTTATTTTGGATATGCATTTTAAAGCAATGACATGATTATTGACAATAATTTCCATTGTCTTTAAACAACAGCTAGAACTTGGTAGTATCCACCATACCCTCTGCCCATCGAAGAAAAAGCTCACCTTGCATGTGACTTTGAAAACTGGGCGTTGCTCTTTTCTGGACAATAAAAATGTCAGCAAGCTACAGGTGAAAAATTTAATTACACTTTTTATTGGTAGTCAAATATAAAAATATAGTTTACAGTTTAAATTGATAAACATGGGTAAGTATTTGGACATGACAATTTTTTATTTATCTAAAGACACAAACTTGAAACCTCATTTTTTTTTTACTTACTTAGGCTCTTCAAAAATTAGTTGATAAATACGCTGAAAATGTTAGAGAGTGGCGTGAGAAAGAAGAAGAGTTGAATGCTAAAATATCTGGCCTTGAGTCTGAAGTACATACTTTGAAACAGAGGGAAGGCATGGGGAAAAAGATGAAAGACAATTTGATGGAAAAGGTAACAATAGAGTTACAGAAATAAATTTGTTCAACTTGATATTTTAATTGTTTATCTGTTATAACAATGGAGTTACAGAAATGAAATAAATTTGTTCAACTTATTATTTGAATTGTTTATCTGTTATGGATTTTGATGTATAAAAGTTAAATGAAGTTTTTCCTCCTTGGCAGGTGGCTAGCTACCAACATGAAGTTGAAGCCCAGAAATCCATAATTAAAGAGCTTCAGGAAACCATGAGAAGTTATCTCAATAAGAGTGCATGCTATTCAGACACTGATAAAAAGTTAAAGGTATTTTACTGTGGGGGGTGGGGATTAATGAATCCAGGTTTGTTTATTTCTGCTACGTTTATTAGTTGTGGTTGACATTTATTTCATTGAATTGTTTGATGATTATTTTCCAGGAAGTTCAGCAGAGCAAATTAGACTTGGAAAGTCAATTGATAAGTTTGAAAGAAGAAATAGAGAAGTCTAGACAGTCAGCCCTGCATAAAACAAAACAAATGGAAGAGGCAATTCAAAAACTAGAGGAGCAGCGGTCACTTGCACAAGATTACAAGTAAAAGAAAATGTGTTTTTAAACCTTTTTTTTAGCACACATGTGCGAATTTCCTTCAACCACTACTTTGACTCTACTTTTGTCATGTCTTTCAACCACTACTTTGAGTCTACTTTTGTCATGTCTTTCAACCATTTTTTCAGTGTGAATAGAATCATGGGATAATTTCAAAATTATTTTTAAAAAAATACTTATACTCTAATTATATTTCAACTTCAAAGTACTCCTAAAAATACTTTGTTTTGTTTTGCTGTTTTGGTATACATGTTCCATGTGTCTCAACATGATATAAAGCTGTGCATTATTCTATACATTTTATAAGTTTGACATAGAAGATATATTGATTTTGAATGTTTTGCAGCAATTAATTATTTTACTTACTTGTATTCAACTTCATAATAAATAATATGCAAAAATATTGCATCATTAAAAAAAATCTGGTAAACAGGAAGTACAGAGTATTTCAATGTACAAAATTTTTTTTTTTTTTAATGAAAGAAACTTACCAATTTTTAGAATAATGAATAGATTCTGCTTTTGAATAATGTCTCCATGTATCATCACTTCTAGATGGGTTTTTTTTTTTTTTTCATTTTTCAACTTTTGTTTACTTGATTGTCTAAAACCTTCATCAGATAGTTTACTGCTCGTTTACATTTTGAGATGCCTCCTGTTTGCAGAAAAAAGTATGACTGTCAGGTAGAGTTGACTGAGGCCAAAGTTCGCTCACTAGAAGATGAGCTAGCCAAAGTCACTTCTGATCAGCAGCGACTTGAGAGAAGGGAATCCACCCTAGCCACACAGGTAAAAATCATCAGAGCAAAACACTCAGTAAACATAATGAAAATGTATAGGTTGTACCAGTAGACATAATGAAATGTTTAAAGGTTGTACCAGTAGACATAATGAAAATGTGTAGGTTGTACCAGTAGACATAAGGAAAATGTTTAGGTTGTACCAGTAGACATAAGGAAAATGTTTAAAGGTTGTATACATTTTGTTTTGTTTCTGGTTATTTATTTAAAGTTGCATGAATTATTTTGTCCACAGGTTGAAACACTTCAAGGTCTGTTAGATGACAGGACACTAGAGCTGGAGAAACTTGAAAGAAGAAACACAGACATTCAGTCTCATCTGCAGCAGCTGCAACAGAGGAACACTGACCTTCAGGTAGGGAGAATAGTTTTATGATCTATAGGACTATTGATGATGACCTCAAAACTTGAACTGTGGTTTATCTCTGTGCAAAGTTGAGCATTAATTATATTAGAAAATAACACAGAAGCTCCCAATAAAATATTGAAGAGAAACTTTCTTTTATCATGGTCTAAAGGTCAATATAAGCCGGGGGAAAAATTGCAATCAAACTAATTTTAGTTTTCGTTTTAGTGGTATTTAAAATTTTTTACATATAATCATATCAAATTTAATTTATTTCTTTGTTTGAAAGGTTCAAGTAGAATCTCTTCAGAAAGTATCCGCTAAAAATGATGAACAGAAGCAGTCAAAAGCTGAACTTAACTTTCAAATCAGCCGCCTCCAGCAGCAAAATAATGACTTAGAGCGGCGAGTCACCACAGCTTTGAGGGAAAAGCAAGGTTTGGATGACAAAATGGCTGCCACTGAAAGAGAGAAGGAGAGATTATTGAGACGAATTGAAAGGCTGGAAACTTCAGAGAAAGAGAAACGAGAACTAGAATCCAAGCTGGAAAAATTGTCAGTCTTAGAAAGGGAGAATCGACGTTTAGAGATGAAGGTATTTAAGTCTCTTGTTTTAAAAACAAAACTATTGACCACAGAGTGTTTTATTATTTTCACTCATGGTATTTTCAGTCACTTAAACATGATACAGTATTTATATTAACTGTAGAAACATTTGAAAAACTACTCACTTCATATAACCAACTTGCAATGAACTAACTTATTGAATTGTGAATATAATGAAAAAAAAATTTCATGTAGTTTATTTTTCCTCTCTTGTATATATTTTACAGGTTGAACGTCTGTCTGCTTTAGAAAAAGACAAACTAAACCTGGAAGAAAAATTAGAGAAACTGGAGATGAACCTAAGAAAAGAAAGAATAATTATTGAGTCCCTAACTGTTGAGAAAAAAGAATTAGATCTAAAAGTGAAATCCCTTCAGGACCAGAAACTCTCTGGTTCCACAGAGGAAATCTCTCAGCTCAAGATTAAAGTTGCCCTCCTTGAAACTACAGACAAGGAGAAAGCTAGACTAGAGCGAGAGATGGCCACACTAAAGGTAGAGAAGGAAGCCGTTGAACAGATGAGAGATAAAGAAAAAGTACTCATTGAGAAATTGAAGGAAGAGAAAGTAACTGCTGAGAAACAAAAAGATAAAGCGCAGGTTGAAAAGAGCAATTTGGAGAAGCAGAGGGATTCTCTGCAAAGAGAAAAAAATTCAGTGGAGAAAGTTTTGGAGGAATTAAAGAAAGAGAAGCAAGCATCTGAGGAAAGTGTTAAGAAACTGAACAAAGAGATTGACCGGTTGGAATCAAGCCTGGGCAAGCTGCAAGAGCAGTGCAAGAATGGTAATGATTCAGAAGTCAGCAAGCTTAGCCTGGAAATAAACCGTCTGAAGAAACTGGTAGACCGACTTGAAAAAGAAAAAGGGGTGCCAGAGAAGAGAAGCAGCGTAGAACTAGGTGGCACCCTTATTGGCCGTCTGCACAAAGAGAATGCGGAGCTTAGGAAACAGGTTGAAAGCTTGGAGAAACAAGTTGGAAAGAACAGTCCGCAAAAACCATACAACAGGAGAACGTCCCTGGCTATTTTACAAGAAAGTGGAAGTCTACAGAAGATACGACAGGAGCATGAAGATAAGGTGAACATAATGTATTAGTGATAAATTTTACAACTGTTTCCATTGATACTACTAGTGAATCTATTTATTAGATATACATGTATTACAAAATAAATGATAGTACAAGAACTTTAAAGGGATAGCTTCCCAGATGTAATAGAAATCAGCTGTTTGAAGCTACAGTCTTTAATTACAGATATGAGTCTAACTAATAAATTTGTTGAATATTTTTAAATACTAAGACAGTGTTCCATTAAAACAATTTTAATGCTGCACTACAGTAAAAAAAAAAAACAACTTTACATTTCTTCTGAAATTATCTATTTAGACTTGGGGTGGGTAAACTTTTTTGAACTATGGGCCACAATGGGTTCTTACTTTTGACAGATGTCACTGGGCGTGTAGATAGAGTGTTGATATAAACTAATATAAATTAAATGTCATGTGAATGAGAGGGCTGTCAGCCCATGTCTTGTTTAGACAGAATAAAACTTGAGCATGATAAGTTGTTTTAATTACAACAATTTATTTATTTTTAATTCTCAGCTAATTTGGATTTAATCATTATTTTTTTAAAAGGTAAAGTCATTAGAAAAAGAAATAGCAGAATTAAAGTCAAAGCTGAAAAAACAGGAAATGGAGTCTGCATCTGAAGATAAGGTGGGAACAATTCAGTTATGGATTTTTTCAGTCATTAAATTTTTTATTCATTACATTATATTCAATATTGACACTGCTTTTTATTTGAATCTACCTCGGAATTAAACTTAATGATGGACTGATCATTTGATTTAGTATGTGTGTATAGTATCAACATCATTTATTTTACTTTTGGCAACAGAACAAAAAATTAGCAGAGGATTTGAAAGCTAAAATCAGAGAGTTGGAGGATGAAGTCAGATCTTTGAAGAATGAACAGAAAGAATCTATCGGTCGAGCAGAAGAGCTGAAGTCAAGGTTGGACGTTCAGACAGCTAATGTATTTGAGCTACGTGCTGAGGTATTTACAGACCTACAAGATTTTTTGTTCAAATTTATCCAAAGTCTTTTGAATCACTAATTTTTATTTTATTCTTCAATTCTTTTGAATTAATTTTAATTTCATATTAAATGTAGTATTTTGTTTCTTTTCTTTTTTTCTTATCAATTTACAAATTTTTATTTTTTAAAAATAGGATTTTTTAATTTTTATGTATGATTTTGTTAGAGAATATTTATAAAGATAGTATACCATAATAAATGCTGATGATTATTCACATCATCACAGATTGAAGAGCTAATGAAATCTGAAACTGAGTTGGCATCTCAGCTGGAGAAAGAAGCACTGAGAGCCAAACAGGCAACTGAAGAAAGGGAGAAGCTCAGTGCACAGTTAAAGGTTAGGGGAATTAGTACATTAAAAAAAAGAAGAAAAAAGGGCCAAATGCAAAGAATTTCTCTGAAACCTTGGACACCAGGAAAATTTTACAATGTTGTGTTTGGTAGATGATATTCTGCTAGTTTAGTTTAATTATATCAAGGAAACTTACTTACTGTCGTAATGCTTGTTAATTTCATCCTTTTACTTTTAGAAATTAGAAAATCAGCCAGCAAGAATGTCAGGTGAACTGAAGTTTGAAAAAGTTCACCTTGAAAGTAAAGTTCAAGAGTTGACTGAGGAAAAACTCTCATTACAGGTTATTTGATGATCATTTTAATTTGATACATTGTAATCCTTTTAAAATCAAATCAAACATTAAACCGATCTAAAATAATTGTCGACTTCTTTACTTTTGGTTTAATGCAGGCTCAACTTGACTCACTGAAGAATGGAGCTGGAAGTGATGTCAGTGGACTGGCATCACAGGTGAATGACCTTCAGAGGCAGCTCCAGGAGTCCAAAAGAGAGGTGGAGATAAGAAGAGGGGCTTCAGAGGTAAAAATAAAATAATAATTTTGGCCACAAGTGTTGGTAGCAATAGTCAGTCTTTACTTCATCTTTTTAATATAGGTTTTATTTGTATTTTACAAATTTAGTATGCTCAGTGGTAATCATCCACAGTCTCTGTAACCTTTGATTTCAGTTCTGTGGTGGAGACATCCCTGCATATCTACGGCGTGAACTCGAAGAGTCTAACCTTTCACTGAGCGAAGCCAGATCGCTTCTTGCGGCCTCAAAACGTCAGGAGCTGGAATTGAGAGACAGAATAGACAGACTGCAAAATATACTGGACAACAAGGCCATAGAGAATGCCAGATACTTGCAAGTAGGTGTTCTAGGAAGCCTAATTCATTTCATGGTTTTTTTTCCTCTTATAGCTTTAAGTCATTGAGCAGTACAATTTTTTTTTGCCTGGAATTTATTTATTTATTTTAGTCATTATTTTTATTTTTTATACTTGGTATTGGAATGAATTTTAAACATTTCAGAATGCCCAAGATGCCATAGCAGAACTTAAAACTTTAAAAGCACAGCATGATACATTACAGAGACAATACAAGGTGTGCTATCAAAAAAAGTTTACCAAATTTCGCAATCATAATTAATGTAAAATATTTGGCCATTATTATCTGGTTTTTCTCATACTTCATACATTTGGACCAGTATACCATAATAGACCATTATGATCATTCCCTAGGTTCTTGAAGACAAACATGCCAGCCTGCAGAAAGAAAAAGGTTCCAATAGCAAAGAAACTGTTGGTCTGATGGAAGAGATCAAAAACAAACAGCAGCAATATGAGATGGAGTTCAAGGTCAGGCCTTGAGCCATTTTCACAGATTCCTCCAAAATTTTGAACATCCTTTAGCTTTCTATAGAGTCCCCAACTGTTTTGATTCTGTTCCTCAGAAAGTGGAACAGCTGACTAAAGTTTGCACTGAGCTGGAAGATCAAATCAAAGATTTAGAGCACATTGTTGACGAGAGTAAGAGAAGAGAAGCTGAATGGGACAATATCAAGTAAGATTAAATAAATGGAAGGTTTTCACATGGCTTTAAGAGCTATTAATATTTTTTAAGAAGTCCCTAGTAGAAATGGCATATAAATCATAAGCATAAATAAATTAGAAATACAGTTACACCTTTCAAGGACACTGGATAAATTTTCTCATGGCTTTAAATTGACCTGTACCATTTAGGTTATGGGTCACAAAGACGACAATTCCTGGACTGGTTTTCTGCTCTCAAAGCTCATTCACCATATTTATGTCTGACTCCAGGTTACTTTAATCCATGTGAGAGCTTTTCCTTTAATGTTCTCTGGTTTAAGAAGTGGGCAGTCCATTATAATTATATTGTACGGTTCCCCTTTCAGCTAAAATGTGTTAAAATCCACCATTTATATCTTTGTTGTCAGCAATGTCCAGCCAGCATCTTCAAAAACTTTCTTCACATTTTTTTTCCTACATGTTTCATGTCATAATTTTTGCTTGACTGAGGCAACCTTTCTCTCAGTTGTAAAGAAAAAACAAAGTTTTTTAATAAACAGAAATCTTTTCATTACTGTCAATAGTCTCTCAGTTTTAAATCAAACAATATTTGTGTATGGTTGATTCAAAATTATTGCGCACACAAAAAGTTATTTGATGAAATACATTCTATATAAAAACCTAGTCCAAATTATGTATTCATATTACAGTTAAGAAATGTAAACTACATTCATTTTAAGTACAATAGGGTTTCACTTGAATAAAACTAAATAAATATAAAACAATAACAAAGGAAAAATCTGTGCAGTACTAATAAATCTAATTTGGTTTGAATAGTGATTAGTTACTCTATACTCTCTTTCACTGTGTATTTTTGTTGGGACACATCATTAAAAGTAATAAAATATGCCCAACGCTATAAAATGCTGAAATATGCTTTTGTATGACAAATAAATATTGTCAGAGTAAGTGCAATGTGGCTTAAATTGTTTAAGAATTAAATATACCACAACATAAAAAAAATTAGATTTTTCATGTAAATCCCTTAGTACCGCTATAAATATTTTGCTGAATTTTTCAGGAAAACCTATGAAAAGGCTGTAGACGAGAGGGAAGATGAACTTGATGGAGCTACGCAACAACTGCAGGCTGTATCTATGGCGAGGTAATTTACTGAGCTAGAGACAAATTTTCAATTCAATTACAGGTGCATGGAGCTGCAGAGAAAATTCATCTCCATAATTAACCTTTAATTTATTTTTGTTTTGCTTGGTTTATTTGCTTATGTGAAATGTCCAACAGGTCTGCAGCTTCAGAGAAAATGGCTGCCATGAAACAACAGATTGAGTCAATGAAGGCCCTTCATAAAGCTGAAGTAGAGAAACTCAACCACAACTTGAGAGAAGAGAAAGCAGTAGTAGTAAAACTGACACAGAAGGTAAAGTTTTCTTGAAACTATTTATCAGGTACAGATGTGTCTGCATTGACATGTATTTTATTAGAAATTCACTTGTCTGTACATTTTGGCAAGTTAGTTGGAGAAGTTGACATTAATCGTTAATGTAATGTATTTATATTGTATTGTTAATACATTTTAAAACAAAATTTAGTGTTAGGGCTCATTTTTCTGTAGATTTCTTTTAGATAGTTTGGAGGTATTCAATCACTGTATTGGTAACAAATGTTTAAATTGTATTAAAAGTTTTATATCATTTTGTATTAAAACAATAATGCCATCTATTGTCCCGACAACAGCTGTCTGAAGCTGAAGAGAAGGATAACTCGTCTGTTCAGGTGTACCAGAGTCAGATGAAGGAGCTGGATAAAACAAATCAAGAGAAAATGAAATTGAAAGAAGAGGTCAGCATTCGTTATGGAAATAACACTCTTCTTTTAAGGCTCAATTTTTCACTTGTTATCATTTATTTCTTGTTAGTAAGAGAATTAAAATTGCTACTGGTTTATTTTTGTGACACTGCAAAATTCAAAAGCCCTTAAATTTGAACAACTAATTCCATAAAGGAATTTGGAATTTAAACATCCAGCAGTATGCTTCTATATTTTTTTTAGTGCTCATGTCACTTATGATTCCTCCTGTCACTTATGATTCCTCCTGTCACTTATGATTCATCCTGTCACTTATGATTCATCCTGTAATGTAAACATCAAGTGTCCTTTTGGCAACTTTTTAAAGGCTAATTTGTAGTTTGTCTTTTTTAAAAGTAACACAAATTAGTGTAACAGCCATTAAAATATTTTGTATTGGTCCTATAATTGAGACCATTTGCTTCAAAAAAAATATTTTGAATAAAAATTCATATTTTGTGGATTCAAGAATTGTTCTATTATACAGTATATGATTTGTTTAAGAAAAAAAAAATTCAGAACACCAATAATTTGTGAATTGAATAATTTCTTGGAACAGCTTTGAATCATCACTGTACATACATGTAATTATTTGTTTGTTTTTGTCAATGTCTTAAAACATCAATGTTTGAATTTTCATTTGACCTACTTTACAGCTGACTCAGGTGCTGAGTGACAACTGCACATTGAGGAAAGAAAACCTCAAACTCAAGAAACATTTGGATGAAGCCATTGACAAGTTTGAGATGATCTTTGGAGAGAAAGTCAGTTTGGAGAACTTCACTGAGGCATTACAGGTTAGCTCACGTTTTGTTTAGTCAAGTTATCTTTTTTTTTTAACTTTCCTGCTTTATTTATGAAATTATTATTTTTTTAAACATGAGATAATAAAAAATAACCATCTTTATATTCATTGGGAAGAATTTCATTTAACTAACATCTTCATTACTGCAAATGCAGTCAGTTTTAATGTGATAATATGTTCACTAATGAGTTACTCTAATTTGGTTGAACTTCTTATTCATGTTAATGTAACATAACACACCAGTTAAAAATATTTCATTCATTTGGTTTAAGAGAAAAAAAAAGTTAAAACTGGCTGCATAGGTTAAGTCATACATGTATTTGTATTTGCATGGTCATCAATATTTCAGATTTTTTTTTTTCTATTATACATGTATAAACATAATTCTTTCTTTGCTTCATAATTTCTTCCTTGCCATAAGTAAATTTTAATTTGTTATTTTTGTTTATTTGACTAAATCTGATTTTATTAGTTGGGGGTGGGGTGGGGGGATTATTTTCAACAGTTTAAAAAATATTTGTTAAAATATCTGTTAAAAAATATTTGTTGAAATATCTGTTAAAAAATATTTGTTAAAATATCTGTTAAAAAATATTTGTTAAAATATCTGTTAAAAAATATTTGTTAAAATATCTGTTAAAAATATTTGTTAAAATATCTGTTAAAAAATATTTGTTAAAATATCTGTTAAAAAATATTTGTTAAAATATCTGTTAAAAAATATTTGTTAAAATATGTTAAAAAATATTTGTTAAAAGTATTCATAATAAAAGTTAACGGCTGGTTTTATTTTTTTAACATTTGAGTTTCTCAGTTTCTTCATGATTTATACCAATTGTTGGGGGGGGGGGGGATTATAATTCTCATTTTGAATTTATAACTTTAAGGGATCCGCAACCTGCGCTGTGAAAAAACATAATACATGTATATATTTCTTCATAAATATATAGTTAAAGTCAGTCTGGCAATAGTCTTAACAAAATAGGACATTAGGTTTGTTAAGGTTGTGTACACCTGTTAAATAAAAAAAAAAAATTTTTAAGTTTTTTTCAATTTTAACTGTGAACTTTAAATAATATTCAATTCTGCTGTTATTTTTTTTAACCTTGTAACCCTCTATTTGTCTCAATACACATGTAAATTCCGCTGTTAAAATTTCTTGCACACTTCACTGAGCTCACAGTGCTTGATGGGTATTAGTTCACGGCAGGCAGGTAAATGCTTGCCAGTATGTCAGGCACTTTTAGGAATTATCATTGATAATCCCTGGTTATCTCCCACTCACCCAACTAGGGCCTTCACTTCTTGGACAAATACAAGTTTGAGAGCACCATTGGCCAGCAGATGAAGCTCATTGACTATCTGCAGGAGCTGTACCTAGAGCACAGTGGGACCAAGAAAAAGGTACAAGAAGCTGCACAGTTTCACTTTCTGCACTCTTGTTTGTTTTTTTATTCCCTGTTTTCTCATTAAGACTCAATATTCTTTCACACTGTTTAGCAGTGGGTATTGTGTGCTGATTTAGATGTAGCTGCTTACATTTCTCATTTCAATGATACATTTCTCAGTGGGATGTCATAAAGAAGTACCAGATATATTTTACTAAGAGTACAAATTTACTTAATCATATTTAAATTTACATAATCATTATTACAATTCATGAGATAAATTTCACTAATGCAATGACAAAGCCATTTAATTTTTGAGCTTTGAAGATTGTGCTTTAACATATTAACATATCTAATAAGATAAACAGAATTGTAATTACAATAAACTTCTTCAGTCTATTTAAACTAGCTGAGCCACATCTTATGTTTAGTGTTCACTGCCTCAAAGACAATTGGTGACAATGTAACATATATATATATAAATTTACTGCTTTTAATTTATTAAGAGGGTCTTTGTTATTACTGATTATTTGCTAATGGCATTTATTTTATAAATCTACAGACATATTCCCAGGTGATTAATGCTTATGTCAATATGTTTTTTAATTGGCTAAAAAATTACCATAGATTTGAAAAAGTCTGATTGGAAAAAAAATCCTATTTCATCTCTAGAATTTTTGTCACATTGGTTTATGTTCAACAATATAAATATATTTTATTAGTTATGGGAAAAACTTTAAATTAGATATCATAAATAATGTACATTTTTTACATAATATTCAAATCTCAAGCCTATTTCTTTTTGTTATTCATTCATTCTTTTTAAATTGAAGTACTTTTACTCTGAGTTTTTTTATTTTAAACGCAGAAATTTTTTAATTTTTTTTTGTAAATTTGATTATATTTAAGCATCACTAATTTTTTTTATTATTTTTATTCAATACAATTTCAGAAGGTTTGTTCCATTTTTTTTTTCTCTAAATTTCCAATTTGCATTGCATTGTAAAATTATTTTTTTTACCTCATGGAATACTTTGCATGCAGATAATTTAAATCAGTAATGTTTGACAAATGATGCATGATAATATCAGAATCAGGAGAGAAAAAAATAATTTGAATATTTCATAGCTAATAAACTTAAATTCTGACAAGACAAATTCTCTTAAAGCTGTTTGGACATTTTCTCTCTGCCTGACTTGTTTTCTGTTTTTTTATTAAAATCTTTATATTTATTATTTTTTGTTACATTTTTGTTGACAAGCCATTTATATGTATTTATTTCTTGCATGATCACCATTATTAATGCATGTTTGTTTTCTTAAATTGTTCCTGGATTTTATTTTAGAGTGCCAGTTTGCTATTTTGTATTTGAAAATTTGCATTGAAAATTGTTATAGATTTAGTGTATTTCCTAAAACACCAAATGGCTTAATATGAATTGGCATTCATTTGAATTCTTCTGATGGTAACACGTTCAGCCACTGTAATTTAGCTCACTGAACTTAACAATGAATTACTTAAAACATCCATCTGTTTCTATCTGTTTCTGAAAGCATGTTCAAATTTATGTATTGATTGTTTTTACTAGACTGTAATAATTAATTTTAAGCATGTATCATTTTTACTTAGATGAAGTATGCTGAATAATAATACTAATATTAAATCATTGTTAAAATACTACTGTATGTGAAGTTCCACACTTTAAAAAAAAAGTCTAAACTAAACTGAAAAAGTGCTTTGCCAATTGATTTTTTTTATATCAGTGTTGATTATAACTGAATTTGTTTTACTTTGTGATGTCTAAGTTCATCACATATAGGCATTAAACTATAGAGATTTCAAACCTTGAATAATCATATTTTTTTAATTGACAGTACACTACTTATATCTGTTTTGCTATAAGAGTGTTTATTATATAGACACATTTATAATTTTTCATTAATACATCGCATCTTAATTTTTAAAATCATAAGGAAACAGAGTAAAGTTAAACTTCAGTAACATTCACATTTACTCTCAAAGTATTTACAATTTCCAAATTTCATTTGTTTTTACTGTCAAATTTTTAAGAAAAAAATAAAATGACAACATTTTGCTGGAAAAAAGAAGTAGTGCAAGTGCACAGACTATGGAGTCTAATAATGTTTGGTGAATTGATAAAAAACATTCATATGTGAAGTGCTGTCATTTAATGGAACATATCTGCAGCATTAAGCTGGGTGTGCCTTTATCTGATATAAAGAAAAAAATATAATTTTTTTTTTACCTTTATAACACTAAACTACACATTTCACTCACATTTATCAACAGAATAAATTTTTTGGCTCAAAAAGTTGTGGCAAAGATGGTGTTACTAAGCCCACCTTTCCACTGACCTTGTTGGACCTTCAGAAAGCTTTGGAGCAGGAGCGAAGCAAAAGTGGTATCCTTCAAGAGCAAGTGGATAGGCTGAGGGATGAGAACTTCCAACAGGCCAATGAATGTAATACTATTCATCGCTAATGTTTTAATATTTTTATGAGTGACGTCCTTTCCTTTAGTGTTACAAGATGTCCTTTAATGTTGTTTTTTATTAAAGTGTCTTAACAGTTTTGATAACTCAGATCATATTATTTAGAAATGATATTGTTTTTTGTCTTAAACTGGTTTAGAAAATTAAAACAGTTAATAACTTTTCGTTAGTTTTTAATTGTGCTTCCTCTTTATTCAGCTGGATGGGTGAATAAACTTAAAAAAAGTTAACTGGTGTAGAGTCACTTCCCCTGCCCTTTCTTAAATTGTTTTCATTTGGCAATTTTTTTATAATGTT
>JAGDYQ010000081.1:3255832-3271720 GCA_021962125.1 Bulinus truncatus | reverse complement strand
GGAGCTGGGAAGGATGCTTCGGAAAATCAAAGAAACAAAAAGGGTGACTTATTATGTGAATGGCCCCATATGTGTATGTGGAATTTTTTTGTCTTAGCAGTCTCACTGACTTAGCAGTCTCACTGACTTAACAGTAGCCCTCACTGCATTTTTTCAGTGGATACCTTACTACTGGGTATTGAGATTGACGCATCATTTTTTTGTTTCAACCATTTTTTTTTTGTAATTTTTTCGGGGGGGATACCTTTATTCATCCCATGATACAGTCACATTGCTGAAGAATGGGCTTAGAATGTAATTCTGGTAAAATCACTCTACATTTTAGCGCACTTAACGGTAGCTGTCCGAACTCATATCAGGGTTGGAGTCTCCTACTTTTTGCCTGAATTACGGTAGCTATAAAAAATAAACTTCCAAAACGTATCAAAGCATCCCCCCTTCACTTCGGGGCCCGAATGTGCCCTCATAGGGACCCCACTGCCAACTGGAATGTAGCGATGATGTCACTGTGTAGTCTAAAGTTGTGTCCTCCCCAATTGTTTTATTGAAATCATGAATGGAGCAGACGACAGTTGTACCACGTGACTATCTGTGAGACACAACACCCGCAGGTACCAGACACGCTCTCGTTGGTTTCGGGCCGTAGAGGCTATTCTGTTATTTTTTAGTTTGTTAGCCAGTCGTGGAGACCTCACAGGTCAGTATGCAAGACATTTGTTTGATATTCATTCTGCGTTTGCATTGCTCTACACTGTCTGACTTGACAAAACCTCAACAGTATTGTTGGCGTGATATTTTTCAAATGTTCGTATATGCACTTAACCTACAAATAGACCCACATTTTTGAAGACATCTTCAGGGAATGCACAGCTCCACAGCTGTCGTATTTGAATTGTTTGAGGAAGACGCTGAGTGCAAACCAAAAGATCGGCATCACCTAGGTCATGCAAGAAGAGTTGGTGGGTTATCTTGTGCCCAAGGTACAGAGTTTAAAAAGCAACAGTGGGGTCCTATAAAAATATCTGACTTCCCTAGATGAACTCAAGACCATGGTTTGAATTCTAGTTATAGAGGTGGTCTTAGGAAAGTAAACGTTGGAAAAGTCGTGTCTTTTAATATAGAAGATACAGAGCCATGTGGTGGCTCCTTGTCTGTATCAGATGTATGGGATGTAGTCACGCAAATAGACTGCATACAGAGCAGAGTCATGTGTGGCTTCTTCGTATTATATGTGCCGTGTTCGACATCTCAGACTATGTTGTTATTTTTCATGTTCTGTCACTCTAACGATGAACAAACAAAGACGATTTAGCATTGCTTCGCAAACTGTGGGTAGGGTCGCCACTGAAGAAATTCTTTGCAAAATGCCTAAACGACAAGTTTAAATGAACAAAGTTTAAATGACAAGTTTAAATGACAAATCTAAACCGAGAGCATGCCATTAATCTTTTTGCTTCTTTTCTTTCTTCACATCATACACCGAGTAGGTTTTATTAGTAAGAGAACCAGTGCAATAAGTAATACTAGGACTTGTGCCATTTTTTTGTTTACTAGATAATAGTACATATTTTATATTGGAATATTTTGAGGGATGACATTTCTGAGACTTAATGAGTCTTTAAAAGAGTTTTTGTTTCACTAAGCTCTTATATTTGAAATTAATAGTTAAGAAACACATTCCTCACAGAATATCAAACATAATGTTCTCTTCTTGTTAAACGTTGATTGGATTGTTCAACATTTAGTTAAACGTGGGTTGAAATCTTCAACATTTAATTAAACGTCGGCTGGATTGTTCAACATTTAGTTAAACGTTGGTTGGATTGTTCAACATTTAGTTAAACGATATGGTTGGATTGTTCAACAGTTTAGTTAAACGTTGGTTGGATTGTTCAACATGTGAGCTAAACGTGGGCTGAAATGTTCAACATTCTGCTAGAATATGCTTCGGGGTCATTAATATCGCTTTCAACGAGACATCAGCTACTACGGTTAGATGCGTCGTGTGGGTGGTGTTGTACTGGCGGGACGTGGAACTTGGTCACCACTACTAGGTCTCGTGCGGATGATAATGCCGTAACTGGAGATAGACATAAAAACTGGAGGACACCCAGCTCAAGGACTGCATGACATAAAATGTCACGTCCAGAATGAGCAATGCACAATTTGACCAAGTTCACAACAATCTTCTGTGCCTGCCAACTCCATGGTGCCGGGAAACATGACATCATATTTTCATGACTCAGAAAGTCAAAAGACACCACCAGCATAACAGGAAACTGCAAGTTTGGACAAGGTGTCGCCATTACGGCCTTACCTGCAAAGGCGTAACCATCGCTTTCGACAGGAATGGTGTCACCATCACTTTGACAGGAATGGTGTCACTATCACTCTTGACTAGGAATGGTGTCACCATCACACCTGACACAGGAATGGTGTCACCATCACTCTCTTGACAGAAATGGATATCGCCAACACTTCTCTTGACAGGAATGGTGTCACCATCACTCTTCGACAGGAATGGTATCACCATTACTTTTGATAGGTAAAATGTGTCACCATCACTCTTGGACAGCTCTTGAATGAAAGGTGTCACCACCACTCTTGATAGAAAGGTGTCACCATCACTCCGGACAGGGGATAGAGCTATCGTCCCACTGCTATCAAGGAGTCAATACGATCGTGTCTTATCCTCAATCGCTGACAGAAAGGTTCCATTGTACGACCGTGTCGATCACCGATCGCTTACAGACAGCGTTTTACCTATACGACCGTGTCGATCCTGATCGCCGACAGGAAGGTTCTTCATCTGCAACGATCGTGCCGAGCTTACCGATCGCTGACAAAAAGGTTTCATTTAGCACAGCTTTTTCCATCCTCTAAGACCACAGTCTCAGG
Organism: Bulinus truncatus; assembly: GCA_021962125.1. Taxonomy (NCBI): domain Eukaryota; kingdom Metazoa; phylum Mollusca; class Gastropoda; family Planorbidae; genus Bulinus; species Bulinus truncatus. Next base: position 3,268,822 of record JAGDYQ010000081.1, on the reverse strand, counting down.
TTACTGGGACCTGGGGCAAAGAATTGAACCTGTCATTCGTCAGCAGGTATCACCCCGTTAGAGAATAGTTACGTAAGCTGCAGTCACGCCTGAGAGAAATATATTGTACGATGCACTCAAACATATTACACCTTCCTTTGTTGTTAATTCGTTAAAAATTTTTTTTCCTCTTGTCCAGCTGTTGTTTGGTACTTTCAAGTGTGTCACCAATGGCAGTCCCGTTAATTTGATTTCATTTTATTCACAGTCAACTAACTGTGGTGTGTGGATGGGAACGGTGTGGTGGGGTGGTGTCTGTGGTGTATAGTTATGGGGAAGGGGTGTGGTGGTGGTGGCCTGGGGTGGTGTGTCTGTGGTGTGTGTGATGGGAAGGATGGGTGGTAAAAGCAGTGTCAGTGTAGTGGGTGTTGGGAAGGGTGTGGTGGTGGTGGCAGTGGTGTCTGTATGGAAGGGTGCAGGTGGAAGTTGTGCCTGTGGTGCGTGTATGGGCAGGGTGTGGTGGTGGTAGGTCTGTGGTGTGTGTATGGGAACGGTGTGGTGGGTGGTGGTGTCTGTGGTGTGCTATAGAAGGGAAGTGGTGTGGTGGTGGTGTGCCTTTGCAGTGTGTATGGGAAGGGTGTGGTGGTGGTGTGTCTGTGGTGTGTGTATGGCAAGGGTGTGGTGGTGTTGTGTCTCCAGGTGTGTGTGTGTATGGGAAGGGTGTGGTGGTGGTAAAACTGCGGTGTGTGTATGGGAACGCAGTGGTGGCAGTGTGTCCATGGTGTGATGGGAAGGGCGCAGGGTGGTGGTGGTGAAGTAAGTCAGTATTACCCCCACCCTCCACCCCTCTCAATACAGACCTCCCCCCACCCCTCCCGGTGTTTTCGAAATCCAATGACGGTGCTCCTCAGACATTACGAACCTGTATGTACAATTGCTGTCTAAAACAGTATATATAAGTGTATAGCAAATTAGAAGTGTATTGCTGTCTAAAACAGTGTAAAGCAGTATATAGAACTGTATAGCAAATTAGAAGTGTATTGCTGTCTAAAACAGTGTAAAGCAGTATATAGAAGTGTATAGCAAATTAGAAGTGTATTGCTGTCTAAAACAGTGTAAAGCAGTATATAGAAGTGTATAGCAAATTAGAAGTGTATTGCTGTCTAAAACAGTGTAAAGCAGTATGTAGAAGTGTATAGCAAATTAGAAGTGTATTGGTGTCTAAAACAGTGTAAAACAGTATAGAAGTGTATAGCAAATTAGAAGTGTATTGCTGTCTAAAACAGTGTAAAGCAGTATATAGAAGTGTATAGCAAATTAGAAGTGTATTGCTGTCTAAAACAGTGTAAAGCAGTATATAGAAGTGTATAGCAAATTAGAAGTGTATTGCTGTCTAAAACAGTGTAAAGCAGTATATAGAAGTGTACTTAGCAAATTAGAAGTGTATTGCTGCCTAAAACAGTGTAAAGCAGTATATAGAAGTGTATAGCATATTAGAAGTGTATTGCTGTCTAAAACAGTGTAAAACATTATATAGAAGTGTATAGCAAATTAGAAGTGTATTGCTGTCTAAAACAGTGTAAAATAGTATATAGAAGTGTATAGCAAATTAGAAGTGTATTGCTGTCTAAACCAGTGTAAAGCTGTATATAACGGTGTATAACAATAAATGGCAATTTCATTCATTAACTTTTCCTAGGGAATCAATTTCTGTGTTATTATTGTCTACAATGAACACTTATTGTATAGCCAACAAACAGATTGTCAACCTCTATTTCATATCTGCATCAGGATGTTTACTCTTCTTCGTCTATGTTATACTCCAGTTTATTATTCTTGTTTACTTTCATGGTTCACTTTTTTAATCGTTTTTTTTACCGCAACCCCAACTGGGGAACCGATCGAATACAACGAAACAAAATGTAAACAAAATGTAAACACGGTCAAATTGTTTCTCTCTCATGATTATATCTTTAGTTCTGGGAAACCAAATTTTCTTTGTAACAGAAGTCGTAATCGCAAAAAAACAAACTATTCAACGACTTGTGACTAATAAGAAGTCACTCCCCCACAGTCACGTGACCTGACTAAAGATCTCCCCCCCCCTCCCCGTAACTGAAGAAAAAGGTTCCATTGTAGAGTTAAGAAAGACCCGTTGTATGACATTTTCAAATGTTTCTATTCCGCCCCCGGGTCTGTCTAAAACTACAGGTCTCGATAAGCCGCATGCCGCCGTCTACCAGACATTGTTAGCGGAAGAAAGAAACACGATGAAAGACGCCATGTTACACTGATTTAAACACATCTTTATTGCACTACATTTTAATTATAATGTTGGCTCTCTGTCCGAAATTAAAAAAAAAAAAAACAACAGTGCTGTATAGCACAGATTTTATCTCGTGTGAAGCGAAACCTTTATTTTTAATGTTAGCGCAATGCCTTCGTTCTACTGAAATTTCTTTTATATCGAAATAAAATGATCGCTGCCTTGTATACGCGACTTATATGTTCATTTCTAATGGAACATTTTAGCGTTGTTTGCTGTGAGGCTTCAAAAGATCAATGAAATAATAATGTTCAGCAAATGTTCGACACGTTTTTGTAAATGCACTGCAATGAAAAGCTTACAAATCGCTTGGTGATTGGACTATACGGGAGCAGGCAATGATCATACCATAGTATTGAAGGTGTGAGTCACATTGCATGGTTCAAAGTGAATCTCTTCTAACCATTGGTTCAGTTGCTGGACTGTACACCGTTATATCAAAGCAACCATTTTACCTCTTTGTCATTCCCCAAGTAGCTTCCCTTGCTCGCTTCGACAAATCCTTAATCCACCATCCATGCTTGGCTGGTTACGTGCTATGTTATCTAAATAACAACATTTTCAGTTTTGCTCTGCCTCGGTGTTCAGTTAATGTGTGCGCTTTTGTTGTGTATATGCGTGTGTGTTTGTGTGTGTTTGTGCGTGTCGTTCAACTGCTAGATAGTCCGCGCTATTCTCAGTTGACACACTTCTGTTAGGAATCACAGACTTGATCAAAGCTTCACCGCTTACGTCCTGTGAGAAACGTGTCACGCAATAATTGAACTCGTTTTTTTTTTTAATTTGCAGAACGTAACGTTGTCCTGTGTAACACTGACCTTTTTGTTTGGGAATCTTTGTTTATGTCTAGTAATTTTCATATATGTATCCGTGCGATCTACGTCATAGAAATATGCCCTACTTGTACATGTCACCTGTTTTGTCTATTACGTCATCGAAACATGCCGCCGTCTCCTTGTAATGCTCGTGCCAGTGACAAATCGATACATTCAATAAACGTCTTATTTTTGTTTACCAATGTACAGTATTACACACATCGATGTTTTCAATACTACACACATCGACGTTTTCAGTATTACACACATCGACGTTTTTCAGTATTACACACATCGACGTTTTCAGTATTACACACATGGATGTTTTCAGTATTACACACATCGACGTTTTCAGTATTACACACATCGACGTTTTCAGTATTACACACAATGGATGTTTCAGTATTACACACATCGACGTTTTCAGTATTACACACATCGATGTTTCTGTATTACACATGGATGTTTTCAGTATTACACACATCGACGTTTCAGTATTACACACATCGACGTTTTCAGTATTACACACATCGACGTTTTCAGTATTACACACATCGATGTTTTCGTAGTATTACACACATCGACGTTTTCAGTATTACACACATCGACGTTTTCAGTATGTACACACATCGATGTTTTCAGTATTACACACATGGATGAGCTAGTGAAATAATTATTGCACACCCCACAAGCGAGACAAAGTCGGGGCGCCATCATGTTACCCCCCCCACACACACAGAATATAAAGTATGGAGTGAGTGTCTATCGTCAATTTTAAAGTGACTTTTCTGAAAGCCGCCATGTTTTATGTTTTTGTACAGGTAGTATGGTCGATGTTTGGACGCTACAATTGGACTGTAGACCAAACGGAGAGCACATGTACCGGCTACATTGCAGACAATTCCTCCCATCGCAGGGGCGGGCAAACTTTTCCTGGCTTGAGGCAGCGCGCGCGCACACACACACACACACACACACACACACACACACACACACACACACACATCCACACACACACACACACACACACACACACACACACACACACACACACACACACACACACACACACACACACACACACACACACACACACACACACACACACACACACACACACACACACACACACACACACGGGGTGTGGAGACCAGGTCTCTGTGTCAAATGTGATATGCGTGCTACACCATGCTGGGGCGAGGGGGGGGGGACCAGGGTTCTCTGTGTCACCGTGTATGTGTGCTACGTCATGCTGGGATTTTTTGTCATTTTTGTTTTTTTAAAGTGCATCCCGGTACTTTCAATATTTACATAACTGTTGTATTTGGTTTTAATACACTCTAGTAGAATACAAACTATTTCTAGCTATAAAAAGCAACAGAGTATCATATGAGTAAAACATGAAGATTTAGTGCGCTGTTTACCGGAAATAGAGAGGGGGAGGGATGGAGGGATGCATTAAGAGTGTGTCAAAAGACATGTGTGGAGAACTTGCCACAGTACCACATACAGGGTTATAACTCCTGTTTCGTTACAAGGATTATGTGGTCTCACTGACTTAGATTGAAAGAGGAACACGTCAATTAAGTTATTGATGAAGAGTAATGCCCCTTGTAGAGCACGGACCGGAAGCCACGCCCAACCTCTCCTCTCCGTATTGAAATAGTTGACCATATGGCGTGAGCTTAGCAGTTGATCTGAGATGATTGTTCTGATCTGAGATGATTGTTCTGATTTGAAATGATGATGTTCTGATCTGAAATGATTGTTCTGATCTGAAATGATTGTTCTGAACTGGAAGAGGGATCCCTTGCCTTGACCTAGTAGTCTTGGTAGAAATAGGTACCTGTGTGTGCCTTGGGACGGGAGGAAGTTGACGGCAGGGTTTCCATCCAGCTAATCTGCCCCCTCCTCCCCCCCACCAGGGGGCCTCAGACCCACCCACCCATTGCTACGTGCATCATATTGAACGATGGCTTTGTCTGACCCCGTATGCCAGATGACCAGAGATGTTCAGGCCCCCCCTCCGGGCCCGGTAGTCAAATACTGGGTGTGTCGTAGGAACAATTCAGTTATTTGTATTTGTGTGTGGGATCGACGTGGGGGGTATTTCTTACCATAACCCAGTACTAAATGTTTGGAATCCAACTTTGACTACACTATTGTGTTCCACAAGAAAGTCTCATCCCATAACCCAATACTAAATGTTTGGAATCCCAACTTTGACTACACTATTGTGTCTCCATGAGAAAGTCCACCCCTTTAACTAAACTAAAACTATTTTGATCCACAGGTTCAGAAATGTCAGCATACCTGCCTCGACGCTATCCCCCATCAGCCAGGCCATCTACCTGCAGAAACTTCTGGAGAGCAGCGAGGCTGTCAAAACTGGAAATTTCAGGTGGGTGTGCTTTGTTCATTTCATTGTCTCGTCACACGGCGGGTTTTGAACTTCATGCTGTAGCATATGATAGATCTGTATTGTGTCTTCTAGACCGCTAGTCTGGAGACATAGGAATGGAAGAAAAATGTTCGACCAACTAATCAACTAATCATACCTGTAACTGTGTCTATATTTCATTTCATTACATACCCGTCCTTCAGTTTTTAGCTGTTTCTATATTTTATTATATACCGCTGTCCAGTCGTGTAACTGTTTCTATATTTCATTTCATTACATACCTGCTGTCCAGTCATGTAACTGTGTCTATCCTTCATTTCATTACATGCCAGCTGTTCAGTCCTGTAACTGTGTCTATATTTCATTACAGACGTGCTGTCCAGTCGTTAAACTGTGTCTATATTTCATTACAGACGTGCTGTCCAGTCGTGTAACTGTGTCTATATTTCATTACATACCTGCTGTCCAGTCGTGTAACTGTGTTCATATTTCATTACAGACGTGCTGTCCAGCTGTACACAGAGGCCATTGAGCTTGACCCAGAGAACCACATCTTGTTCACCAACAGGTCATGGCTCATTTGAAGAATGGTCAGCTGGAGAAGTCCCTGATTACTTTTTCAGAAGGCTGGCACCATCTGTCCTAAGTGGGGCAAGGTAGGACATTTTCTAAATTATATAACAACAAAGGGACGATAGGTAACCGGAAAGGTCTCGAAGTTTGAACCCCGGCGAGTGCCGGGACTCTGTATGCCGGGATTCTGTATCGAGGCCCCTAAGTCCTGACAGTAATCTGAATGACGGGCCACGTTGAGCTATGTGACCCGGGGGCCGGGTCTAGATCTGATGGATGGAGAGTTGACATGAACTCCAGAAATGTTAACGTCATAACATTAAAGGCCAGTGAACTAATGTACAAGAAATGTAAACGTCATAACATTAAAGGCTAGTGCTGTGCTTCACTTTGAACGAGTGGCGGCCCGAATACAATACTCCAGTGGGTCGCACTCGCGGTCCCGTGGGCCGTAGTTTGCCCATGGAGCTAACACAATATCCGATCCACCGATGTGCCTGCACTGCACAGGCACCCCGAGTGTCATTGTTTTTTTAATGCCGACACAGGTACTGGCGGAGCTCAGTTTGGAAACTATGAACAACATCATACATATATCATACATCATACATATATCATACATCATACATACATCATACATATATCATACATCATACATATATCATACATCATACATATATCATACATCATACATATATCATACATCATACATATATCATACATCATACATATATCTTACATCATACATATATCATACATCATACATATATCCCCCCAGATCACCTTGGTGTTTTTATGACGACATTTGTAATTTATTTATTTATATATAACTGTGTGCTTTTGATTTCTTTGTTTTTTGTCTGGTTTACTCCTGTGACTGCTTCATAGAATCAGACATTCCCCTCTGTCAGAGAGACAGTCTCTTTGTTTGTTTTAATTTGATGATGTAGGATTTGTTAAGTCAATAATGCACATAGACATTTCACTGGCTCAGTCGACAATGCTCTGTGTGTTAAGACTCAAGTTTACCCGTGGATCAACCAAACACCATCAAAGTCTGCCTGGACTTTGCTGGCGACATGGACAAATAAAGATTATCTCGATAACTTTCTTATCCGCATATCTCCTCCTACTCCCACCCCCCCCCAACCAACTACATACTGAGCTGACTGAACAACTGAAAAAGGGAAGGAACTATACAACTTGTTTGTTCACTCTGCGGGATCTCAATTATTGTACGATTGCTTCCCTTTGGTCTCCCGTAGCCTCTCAGTGGCGAAGAAATTTGTGACCTAATATTTCCAATTGATTTGTTCTGCTGACATGCGCTTGTTTGGGACAGGGAAGGGGATGAGGGGGCTGAGGTGCCAACTAATTGACATTGGTCTAGGTGCTAAAACTAATGATGAAGTGGTCTAGAGTGTAAACTAATTGACGAGTGGTCTAGGTGTAACAATTGACAGTGGTCTCGATGTAACTAATTGACAGTGGTCTCGGTGTAACTAATTGACAGGTGGTCTCGGTGTAACTAATTGACAGTGGTCTAGGTGTAACTAATTGACAGTGGTCTCGGTGTAACAATTGACAGTGGTCTCGGTGTAACTAATTGACAGTGGTCTCGGTGTAACTAATTGACAGTGGTCTAGGTGTAACTAATTGACAGTGGTCTAGGTGTACCCAATTGACAGTGGTCTCGGTGTAACTAATTGACAGTGGTCTAGGTGTAACTAATTGACAGTGGTCTAGGGTGTAACTAATTGACAGTGGTCTAGGTGTACCTAATTGACAGTGGTTCGGTGCAACCCTAATTGAATGGGTCTTCGGTGAACTAATTGACAGTGGTCTAGGCGTATTACTAATTGACAGTGGGTCTAGGTGTAACCTAATTGACAGTGGTCTAGGTGTACTTTAATTGACAGTGGTCTTGGTGCAACTAATTGATGGTAGTCTTAGGTGCAACTAATTGAGCTGAAATGCACAGGCTGTAACTAATTGACAGTGGTCTAGGTGTAACTAATTGACAGTGGTCTAGGTGTACCCTAATTGACAGTGGTCTAGGTGTAATTAGATGTTGAGATGTGTCAGCTGACAGTTTCTTTTACTTTGTATATATCAGATACGTTTAGCCCCAGACGGATGGTCGCGCATTAAATCGCTCGACTGTCGACGTGAAGGTCCCTGGTTCGATCTCCGGTGTGGACCAATGGATATTTCAGGTCATGGTGAAAGTTCCCACTATATCTCCCGTGGTGCCTCCACGGTCATTGCACTATCGTCATATCGGCTATGATGAGGATAAAAACTGTCCCATTAGGAGGTGTAGAGGATCTAAGAGATGTCACCTTATCTTTACAGGGGACATCACTCACAGGGGACATCACTCACAGGGGACATCACTCACAGGGGACATCACTCACAACCCCAGATCGTAAACATTAATTACCTACGTTGATATCCAGACTCGGATGTTTCAGCTTGTTAGTGGGCTTTGCAAATGATCAAATTTTACGTGTTTATGTATGCAGTAGTGTAGGAATGGTACCGTTAGTTGTGTAGCCGCATAGGGCGCTGAATTAGGACGGGCACTGTTTAAATGTTTGTGCACTTTTCAGATTGGGTAAAGGGCGCCAAAAAAGCGCAACTCGCACAGGGCGCCACAGTATCTAACTTCTGCTCTGGAAGGTATGGAACACTGTTTGCAGAGCAGATGATAGATGGGTATACTGTTGCAGGCCTGTGATAGATGGGTATACTGTTGCAGGCAGTGATAGATGGGTATACTGTTGCAGGCAGTGATAGATGGTATACTGTTGCAGGCAGTGATAGATGGGTATACTGTTGCAGGCAGTGATAGATGCGCTGATGATGTATCTATTGGTTACACTACAGGCTATTTATAGTTTTATTGTTGCTCTGTGGTGTACGACTGAAACTATGCATACGTTTGTATGTTTGCTCGCCCTTAATTGAGCCAATCCCACGAACTACATTGACCGTTGGGCGTAAATGACCGATCTGCTAGAAGTATCTTGGCTGACCAGTGGAAGTCGCCCCCTCCCCACCCCCTCATTTCCTTGTTGTCACGATCTATGATAGAGGACGCATGCCGTTGTCCAGTATTTAGACCGTGACTGTTGGTGTCCAAAGGAGTGACCATTACATGATGGGCGTGGTGACCCGAAAAACTAAGGGAAGTGTTACCTCTGACCTATTTCTTTTCGACATCTTGGGAATCGATATTAATAGATGTCCATAACCGGAAGCTTGTTTTGTTATGTTCACTGAAGTCACCATTACAAGTGGTGTCATCTCTTGATTCTAACCCCCCCCCCCACCACCCTCTCCGAGTGCCGGCTGCTGTAGTCATGCAGTAGCCACGGAGGCGACAAGGAGGCGAGTATTGGCTGGGATTCGAACCCTCAGCCCGTACAATGGACTTATAGCCTTAGCGTTGCATCCACCATATCGCAACCCACCGTGCTTCATATGAGTCTAGTTTAAATATAAGTTTATAACATGCACCCCCACCCCTGTATGAATGTGATAGATGTTTCAATAATTGAATGATGTATTATTTAATGGATACGGTTGTCGCCCAGAGCAAGTTGCGTTCCGTTGCTGCCTCTCCCACTCCATCGCACAACTGACTGGTTCATCTCCTCTCATCATCTGGCAGTTACATGAATAGATTATAAGGTCACGCCCCCTACTCCTCCCCATTCCCAGTATATAAGAGACTGATATGTTTTCATCTAAATATATATATTGTATGTCTGCCACTACACCACTCGTATATTACGTCACTCACAGCGACATTGTGTGACAGACACTGACAGAGTCGGGACAGAGGACATTGACATTGTGTGACAGTACAGACACGGACAGAGTTGGGACAGAGGACATTGACATTGTGTGACAGTACAGACACTGACAGAGTTGGGACAGAGGACATTGACATTGTGTGACAGTACAGACACTGACAGAGTTGGGACAGAGGACATTGACATTGTGTGACAGTACAGACACGGACAGAGTTGGGACAGAGGACATTGACATTGTGTGACAGTACAGACACTGACAGAGTTGGGACAGAGGACATTGACATTGTGTGACAGTACAGACACGGACAGAGTTGGGACAGAGGGACATTGACATTGTGTGACAGTACAGACACGGACAGAGTTGGGACAGAGGACATTGACATTGTGTGACAGTACAGACACGGACAGAGTTGGGACCAGAATTTCTTACAGAGGACATTGACATTGTGTGACAACATCTAACTCTGGCATTATATTTACACATGTCTCACATGTCAAATATTGACATCCATTCGATGACATCCATTAGATGACACACATATACGCTGATGACACAGACAAACCAACACCCGCTCTGTCTCTCTGCCGCGCTCTCTTACACACACACAGAGAAATAAAGAAAAAGAGAGAGAGAGAGAGAGAGAGAGAGAGAATATATAACTCTTTTTCACAATTACATTGATAGTCATACAATCACACGCAGACACACACGCAGACACATGTAGATAACTTACTTGTGAACACATCCACCTGCGTGCCTTGGACCGTTTGAAACACTGCGGGCTATACGGGGTGGGGATGGAGGCTCATCGCCCGTCTCGACATGGCTTAACTTTGTCTCCATTTCACTGTCTCTCAAATCACGTGACCCAAATTAAAAAGACTTGGGTCCTTACGGTTTGTCCCCCCTGCCCAATCTGATCATTTCTTATCAGCCATTGATTAATGCTATCAGGGCGGCTAGCTCAAGTACAGTCTGTACCACTTCTATCATTGTAATGGAAAAACCAATTGAAGTAGTTAGTTCCCCTTGTATTCATTACGTTGTTAAAAGGTGTTTGTTATCTCCCTCAAGATCACTTCAACAGCGCAACTAACCCAGAGAGTCACAGATTGGATCCAGGAGTGACGTAACACGCATCCACATTCAATCTGATTTTGTTTGGTGTTGTAACTTTTGTCTTGTAACCTGGGTCATGTAACATCGTAACTTTTGTATTGTAACTTTGGTCGTGTGACAGTGTAACTTTTGTATTGTAACTTGGGTCATGTGACAGTGTAAATTTTGTATTGTAACCTGGGACATGTGACAGTGTAACTTTTGTATTGTAACTTGGGTCATGTGACAGTGTAACTTTTGTATTGTAACTTGGGTCATGTGACAGTGTAACTTTTGTATTGTAACTTGGGTCATGTGACAGTGTAACTTTTGTATTGTAACTTGGGTCATGTGACAGTGTATGACTTTTGTAATTGTAACCTGTGTCATGTGACAGTATAACTTTTGCATTGTAACTTGGGTCATGTGACAGTGTAACTTTTGTATTGTAACTTGGGTCATGTGACAGTGTAACTTTTGTATTGTAACTTGGGTCATGTGACAGTGTAACTTTTGTATTGTAACTTGGGTCATGTGACAGTGTAACTTTTGTATTGTAACCTGTGTCATGTGACAGTGTCACTTTTGTATTGTAACCTGTGTCATGTGACAGTGTCACTTTTGTCTTGTAACCTGTGTCATGTGACAGTGTAACTTTACTCTGACATTGTTTCAGTGTTGTTGTTTTGTATCTACATTGTGTGTGTACAAGAATGGTGATTTTTAAAATTTGACCTTTACTAATAAAACACATCGAGTAACGCGATTGTGTATACATTGTTTTCTTTTTTCTAGTGAAACATGTAAACATCGGGATTATTATGTCGTGAAGATTGGAGTATATATGTCAGGGGTTAGTGCCTGGGGAACAGGGTTTTACAGAGTTAGACTGCAATACCCAAGGGTGGGGGGGGGGGGCGGGTTTGAGCCCAGGACTTTCTCGGTTCCTATCGATGTCCATAAGTCCAACAAGTTTCACAATTGGTACCTGACTGGGCAAAGTGGGCGCTGTGCCAGCCACACAAACGGTTGAAATAGCTACTGCTTTGTATGCATACATCATGGGTGGAATCTTTATACATCGTGTATGTGGACGATGAATGCATAATTCCAACTTCCAATATAGAAACTACAATCCTCACTGTATTCTGTAAATATTTGTTGAGCAAAAATAATTCACTTTTTGGGAGCCGCACAAAACTCAGTGGTTCTCAAACTTCACGACCCACGAGGACCCCATTTTGGTGTTAAGCGACCCTCTAGAACCACATTTTGATGTATTGCGACCCTCTAGGACACACGCTGGTATTGCGACCCTCTAGGACCACACTTTTGGTATCTAGAGCCACTAGGTCCACATTTTTGGTATGGCGACCTCTAGGACCACATTTTGGTATGGCGACCCACCATAATAACTGTTTTGTTTTCGAGGACCACCCTGAAATTCACATTGGGTCTCGACCTTACCCTAACGAGAACCACTGCTATAAGCGTGGTACGAAAAACCGGGATGTCTGTTTTTTGAAAGATTCGATTGCCATAGAAATGATATTGTGTTATAGTAATTCTACTATCAGCTCCATAACTCATGTTTTTGTGACTTATTTTTAATAATACTGAGACTGTGGCTCAAATCGCATAAAAGTCTCAGCATAGGAATAGACTACATACCTAGTTAGCCTGTTATTCATTAAACCGTTTGTAGACTACACCTAGTAGCTACCTTATTCATTAAACGTTTCCCCTTAGACTACCCCTAACGGCCTGTTATTCATTAATAGTTTGTCAATTTGCACACACAATAGCCTGTTATTCATTAAGCCGTTTGTAGACTACACACCTAGTAGCCTGTTATTCATTAAGCCGTTTGTAGATTATATGATACTTACACATTGACATTAAGATTTGATACCCCACTCATAAACGCTTTGTCTTATGCTAAAACATCGATTTATTAAGGATTCGATTCCACGAGT